>VZTV01099621.1:0-27824 GCA_013400875.1 Anhinga rufa
TTTTTTTTCTTTTTGTACGTGCTGAAAAATCTGATCTTCCTCCTACACACTGAGTAAAGAGTAGTTGTGAAGTTTTAAGTATCAGAACACGGTGGTTGTGCGAGCAGGGGCAACAAGTCAGCCGCTCCTGAGCTGATTTTACTGCCACAAGCTCGCAGAAAAGAGCACAAGAACTTTCCCAGACCACTCACACAAGCCAGCAACTCTCATCTCCACCTAAAGGGAAGGACTATAAGGAGTCACTTCAGTTATCAGAAGCCACTAATAAAAACTCAACGATTCTCAGCAATAGCCTTTGTTTAAAGCTATTCAAAGACGCAAAACATCACCTCAAAATTTACCATATCCTGAACTGTAATACTAAGCCCCAAAATGTATAAACAGGCCGTTTCGACAAGAAATGAGACCCCCCCCTACACACACACACACACTCTGCTGTCGCTGGGTGAGTATTAATCAGGGTCCTGCCCTTTCCTGTCAGGCTGGGGGGACCAGCTGCAATGCTCTTCACCCAGCCCATTTCCCCCTAAAGCCTGCTGGGAGGGAAGGACCGCTGCACTCTATAAAATTAAATAAATCTACCGAGGGGAGTATTGAATTAAAATTGGGTGTAGCAATATTGAGCACTACACTGGGAAGCCGAGGTCCTCTCCTTCTGTGCCAGAGCCTGCCTTTCCCTTCTGGGAGCCAAAGCAGGTTAAGGAGCTCTGCACGCAGGAGCCAGCACCCTGTTTTTGTACAGAGCACAACCGAGACAGATACGCATAAGCTGGGTACGCTACCTGAGATCCTCTGCTGCTCCTGAGAAAAGTCAATGCCTTCGCCGATGGAACTCATGATTTTCTCAATCTGAAAATAAATAAAAAAAAAGCACATGCTGCATTATTCATAAAGCCTGAGGAAAAGTTAAAGGCAGCCCCAGGACTTCTCCTGCCACGCGACTGCCGAAGAAATCCAGGAAAGGACATTAAGGTACCTCTGACCCAGAAAAGGTACCCTTAACACCTTGCCTGGAAAGGCCTTCGTAAGGATGGATGACTCGGAAGGCATATGTAGAGGCTGGGACTCCGCAGAGCCTTCCCTTCTACAACTTGCCAGTGCCTGAAAATAAACAGCTCCAGCAAACCATCCCCCTGGAGCATAAAATTAGGGAGAAGGAAAGGAACCCCAAACTCCTCAGCTCGCCCTGTACAAACATGCAGCCCCACCTTCACCAGCAGCAAAGCCTAAGAAATGCAGTTCACTCTTTCACAGCATGTAGAAAGTAAACTTGGCTTCGCCTCAGTCTGGGTTTTGTTGAGTATTTTTGGTTTGTTTGGTTTTGTTGGGTTTTTTATTATTTTTTTTTTAAATTTTGTTTTTTAAACCATCACATTTCCCAATCCTGTGCATGGATGCTCTGCTCCTCACCACTTCCACTAAGAGCAGAGATGCTTAGAAAGAGTTTGAAAATAGATCAAGTTTGCAAAAGCAGCAGCATCGTGGGGGCAAATGCCTTAACTACCCAGGAGAGGGAGCTAAAGACAATTTCATCCCGTGATTTAAGCAATTCACAGTCAATAGGTCAAGGCAAACCTCATGCGATTAAGAAAAAAGGTAAAAACTACTGCCCGAGCTGGTGTCTTTTCAAGTCCACTTAAGAGTTGCATATAAATGACTGCATTTGCCACAAAAAAAAATAAATGCAAGTTGCAATTTCCATAGAACCTACAGGATACTTTCTTAAACAAGAATAGATACTTTTCAAAAACAATTCTTGAGCAGAATTTGTAAGTCAAGGCTTTCTAATGTAAAGCTGCAGAGGGAAAACTGACAGTGACAACTACTAGGTTAATTCTGTTAAGATGAAAGAGCTGATAAATTGCACCTCAGTTAGTCAAGTCAGAGTTTTCAGTCATCTAAAGCACTAAAGCCCACTATTTTCCAAAGAGCAATGAGACACGTAAGAGGCTCAGGTCTGGTTGCTTACCCCAGTCTTCAATCTATAACTGAGCAGAAAATTAACATAAAAAAATATTAAAAAATAGAAGAAGAGCCCCCAGTGAGAGATTCCTGAACAGAAATCTCCCAAGAAAATGTCCCAGCAGTTGCTGCTGAACGCAAAGCCCATACATCGACTGGCAACAGAGTGGACGGGAAATAAACTTCAACTCTTACACAGCTATTTTTTTTTTCTTCTGCTCTTTTAAGGATGGATTTGGGGAAGGAGTCCAAGTTTCCCTGGACCTCACTCCCCCAGCCGCCTTTGCACTGTGTGCATCCCAGCGCGATGCTCTGCTTGGTGCAGCTGCACAAGCTCCCAAAACTGCCTGGCCAGCGCGTGGGACCCCTGGAAACACAACGGGGAGCCGGCAGTTTGACTTCCTATCAAAATCAATGGCAGCTTGAAGCTGAACTCCACTAGGGAGGGTTTTTTTTTTTGGTGAAACAAAAAAAACCCCACACAGTCTTAAAAGGCTCCTGCCAAGTCAGAACTCCAATAAAGTCCTTCCTGTTTGTGGGGAGCAGACAGGCACTGTGCTTGTAGCATTAAATCTCACCAGGGAGAAGGCATTCATGCGATCTATAGAAGAGTTCTTAAAGGATGTGGATCCTCTGCCCCTAGAACACCATGAGGACGAGGCAGTTCTACTCGGCTTGAAATATAGTTAATGCTAGTTTACTGGGAGCTTTGAAGACCAGCCTGAGAAAACAATAATCAGAATTCCAACATGTATGGAAGAAAAGTGAAGTATGTTCTAAGAGATTTCTGCTAAAGGAAGGGTTTTGAAGTCGCTGGATGCCTGGGTCCTGCCATCGGCACGCTGCCCTGCAGTGCGTAAGGCAAAAGCGTTCACTGCTCTTCTGCCCCTGGACACAACCAGAACTTGAATGGGACCTTTGCTAAAACAGCTGGGAGATACCTGACCCCAACGCTGGGCTCTCCATCGGGCTGCCGCGGCCGTGCGGGTCTCAGCCAAAGGCCAGACGCCGTCCAACGCTGACACAAGGGTTAGAGTCGCTAACAGGGTGGCAGGATGAGTGATCAGATCCCTTGTTTCATAGGAGGATAAAAATGACAAAGAAGAATTGATAGGATAGCCTGGGATGTGAAAGCTTTTACTTACAGAAGACAAGTCATTCAGAACTTTAATCAAAAACTGCAAGCTATCTGTACAAGAAATGGGATTTTTGTGTTTTAAGCTCAAGCTTAAAAGGATGCACTAAAAAAGGATGAGGCCACGTAAAAAGCAAAAATAATCTGACCTCAAGTCGACAGAGGCAGCCCTTAAATGACAAAAACCAAACACAGACAGGGTGGTTCATTTTGCAGCTGCTCACATCACTAGCCCTTGCTTCATATAAAAATTACGTGGCTAGTCATTGTGTCGTCTGATCTTGCTATTTAGACTCACTGTGGCTGAATAAGGAAGCCCCAGAAATACAGCTTTGACAACTGCAAGAAAAAGTTGGGGTTTTTTTGTCAGCTAACCTAAGGCTCTTGTGTTAATCAGCAACTCTGCAGTAACAGCAACAGAAATGTGGGATCAGCTAAACTGGAACCAGTTAGAGGAAAAAACTGAATTTAAAGTCCGCCTTGTGATGCTGAGCTCTTCTTCCTTTTCTACCCTAATTATGCCTTTTAACTGTTTCTCTCCGTTGGAGGCATTTGTAGCAGTCACCTTCACTCCATCAGCCCCCGCTCCTCTCCACGGGCTCGGTTTTAAAGAACTTCTCCATTTCTCATTAGTTGTGATGGAGCCTGAAGGACACGCAAGCAATGCAGCAGCTTCTGCTCAAGCCTGTAGCCAATGTGAAATAACTGAAAAGTATTAATTGCCTCGTATTTCTCAGCAGAGGTTACTGACTGGAACCCAGAGGTACCCTAGGTCTCACGATGCGTATTTTTGCCAGTCACCAGTCACCGCTTCGGCAAGAACCACCTGCTTTATCTGCTTTTGCCCCTCTGAAGCAGCAAATGCTCCCCAGCAAAGCCTTGAAATTTCACGGTGCCCTTATGTATCATCAGTACACGAAGGCCATGCAAGACTGGAGGGAAACATAGGGATGGTGCAAAATAAGCCTCACTTCCAAATAAGACCAAGGGCTTTGGTACTGACTGTTTTAGTTGCTTCCACGGGCAGGCGCCGAACCCGAGCTGCGGCAGGATTTCTGGGATACTGCCACAGCCCTGAGGGCTCGCTGCAGAATTTGGATCTTGAGGTCAATTCAGTTCAAGCTCCAGAAGTTTAAGGACATTAAGCTTTGAAGATTTATGTCAATTAGCTTCATTACAAGGTATATTTCTAAACTGGAGCCGCTCTTGTACCCACTGTCTGGGATCTTTATCTAAAAGATGTTTACCTCAGCAGATCTGGAAGCCTGTGAAGTTCCTTAGTCTCATGGGATCACATTTGGAGCAAGAATCACTTGGTTCCAGCCTAGCTTTTCCTATAACCAGTCACCAAGAGGGGAAAAAAAACAATAGGTGGGGAGGGAAGAAAGGAGGCGAGGAGAAAAGCGTGTTTGTTCAAGCAGCCCCAGCTCCCTCCGACTGTCTCCCAGCAACAGAAGCAAAGCGCTTTGCAGATCTCTTACGCTGTGCTGGGACCCAGCTCTGAAGACGTGTGGGGACTGCTGCCGGCGCTGCTGGGAAAGGCAAAGAGCACAAGAGCATGTTTCCGTGGCAGATTCAAACCCCACATTCGCAGCCCCTTTTTGGTCAGAGCTATGACTCTGAACACTATTTGGCCAGAGCCAGGTAAGCTCCCTCCTGTCAGATGCTCCTTACAAAAAAAAAAAATCCCATTTATTTCTCAACATTTTTGCGTTGGTAGAGCCAGCATTTCGCCCTCCCCCACCGCACTCCGTGCTCGGATGCCCTCTTCCACCCTTACCTACTTGCAGTTTTGCTCTTTCACAATGCAGGATGAAGGATAGGAGAAAGTTTTAACTTGATTTTAAGAAAGGCTGGCTCCTCTGCTGCATTTCTCGCTGGGAAGAAGCAATGCCTACTGTTGTGCTGTGGCCTTGGATAGGACAGTGCAGGGTAAAAGGACTCTCCCTGGCTTTTCACTTCCTTTAAATGTGGATAAGAGTTTTCTAATAACAACTCCTCCCCCGTGCATGGAGGTAAGAGGTGCCCAAAAGCCGCAGACATGAGGACAGTATGAATCCCGATCACAACCCGCTCTGCTCTCAGACTGGATGGCTTCCCTGCCCAGGGCAGGTCACCACGGTCTGACACCGTGAAAAATTTGCTTCCTTCCCTGCATCCCTTTTCCATCGCCAGATTCAAAGTGCAAACTAACTCTGGGTGCCAGGCCAAGTTCACTTGTTGCCATTGCACTGCCCTCCCCTAACACGAGAGGGATGCTTTTCAGGTTCACTCCCCAGCACTGACCGCTCTGCAGTCAAAACACGGCGGTGAGGACTTGCAGATGCTTCTTCAGCACTAGAACACCCACAAACTTTTCCTCAAAAGCAGAGAATTGCCTTCTGCTATATAAAACCAAATGGTTATGAGATAATCAGATGGCAAAAGATTACCTTTCACAACCCATCCTTCGCTAAACATCAGTTCGATCTGGAGGAGGTCACTGTTACGCGCAGTCAAAGCCGTATTACAATTCATGCAAAGAGAAATCCTGCTTCATGCCCTCAGCTCTCCATGAAAAGAGCACGCTCTCCCAAGTCATACACCAACACAAACACCGGTTTATTGCTGATCGTCTTGATTTAACTCTTAAAAGGGTGCAAAGATAAGAATACAGGGGAAGGATGCAACCCTACAGAAGGAATGAATGCTTTAGAGCACCCCCGTCCCCTGCAACCGGTCCTCAGCTGCACTCTGCGGCACTAAGATGGGGCTGGAAGAGAAGATACCTTGAAAACAGCCTACACTACAGTTTTTTAGGCTGTTCTTTCCCAGTGGTTAATTATTAAAATACAAAAATACCATGTTTAAATATAGCCCTGCAGTTCAGACTTAGTTGTAGCCTGAACACTCAGTTCCGATTTGTTTTGGCTTAACCTGTTTTTTTTCCAGTGAAGCACCAAGTGCCCATCCCTGAACAGGTTGTGGGGTGGGCTTGGGGTGGGTTTTTGTTTGTTTGGGGGGTTTATGGTTTGTTTGTTTAGGGTTTTTGTTTGTTGGGGGAGTTTGGGTTTTGGGTTTTTGTTTGGTTGGTTTTTACACCCATAGAAGTAAAACCACAAAATCCTTTTGCCTCCCAAATTAATACAATCATATCTGTTATTCCTAATCTAGAGGGGTAGCTGGCTCCACCCTATAAAAGATATTTTAGTCAATGAGGCCTGAACCCTACCAAGAAAGGAGACAAACTATTGCAAAGCTAAAATACTTTGGGAAAGGGAAAGGCTGCAAGGCTGGGAGAGCACCCTTCAGCAAACCCCAAAGCAAGGGGTGCGAGGCGAAGGAACTGCAGAGCCGTTACCAGGACTGAAGCACGCCGATTTATTTTCATACGTTTTGCCGAAGAATAAAAATACCCCAAAAAAAGGAGCTGGGTGCGGCCGAGAGTCATCCCCGGGCTGGGGAAGTGGTAAGCTCTTCCACGCAGGCAGGCAGCCATGAAAACATAGCAACTGGCAATTTACTCCAAAACAGAACTTTATCTTAAAACAAACTATCCCCAGCGACCAAGTCCTGATTAATGAAGAAAAAGGTATTTGTTTGTAGAAGGCCAGCAAAAGCCAAGCCAGCCTGGAGGACACGCTGCATGCTGAGGTTTGTTCTGCTGGCAAAACAGAGGCCATTTCAACACCAGAGTCCTGCAGCGTAATTCCCCACCTCACAGCACTCATGGCAGAAGCATCTAATGACACGAACCGGATGCAAAATATCTCCTTTCCTCTGATACCACCCTGCGTGACCAGCAGCAGACAGGTCCCGCAGCTTCTGTGAAGACAGTGGTGCCAGGTACAGGCCACGGAAGCCTCCAGGGACCCTTCTCGGAGGGCACGCACGGCCCCGCAGCGGCACGGCTCCGCAGCCAGCCCTGACGCGCTTCGTTTCCACCCCCCTGCCCTGATGGACGCGAAGCCGTGGTGTCCATATTAATCTCTCCAGTTTTTCCTCCTCTCAGAGCCAACGCTGAAGTCTGGAGCCAGCGAGTCCATTGAGAGAGACAGAGGATGATTAAACAAGTCCCAGGGTCTTTTTATCACCAAAATAAAAGACAGCCTCATGCAACACAAGCTGTCTGCAGCAACTCATTTGCACGCAGGGAAAGGAAGCTTCATTCAGAAGGCACAAAATTGAGCAGCACTCCATTAGTGTGACACTCACCCAGGTTCAGGGGCATCTTTATGCTGCTGGAGCTTTCTGGAAGGGGCTTAGTAAAATCTCACCTACGGATGAAAAGCCCTTACATTTACCACCAATATAAATGCATAAGTTTTGTTCTTAGTCTCTGCGTGCTGCATCAGTGATTCCCAAGGACATAGCAAGGTTGTCCAGGGAGAAGAAAAAAAAAATAATATATACACATGTATGCCAGCATTTGGATGACCTGCTATTGCAGGGAGCTACAGCTATCCTACCCCAGCAGGTTTATAAGTGAGGTTTCCCGCTCCCTCCATCCCTCCCGAGAACAATAGGTGATCAGAGCACCCAGCTGCTTCGGAGGATGAGCTGCACTGCTGTTCTGCAGCTCCGCAGGTGTCACACCCCGCGCTCGCATCCCCAACCAGGCTCTTTGTTAGGTCCCGAGCCCACGGAACAGCTCTGTTTAGAGTAAATGCATGCTTCCCGGCTTTGAAATTAAGAAGGCCAAGCAGAAGGGTAGGTTTGCATATGTTAACGAGGAGGTTGGAAGTGTGCCTGAGACACCAGGTGATGCTGGCCAACCTTTCCACGCAATGCTCTCTCTTTCCAACACCTCCCTCACGCATACACAAACACACACTCCTTTGCAAGAAGCCTATTTCTGAGAAGCCAAGTATTACCATTAAAATCCAGATATGCCTTGATATACACAAAGGAGAGGCCCTTTGATGCTTTTATCCTGGAAAAACGGCTTTTAGAGTTAACTCAGGGGCACTGAAGAAAAAACTCCAATGAAGTGTTTTCCCTTTAAATGACTGTAACAAATTCAGACTCGTCGAATCAGGTATGAACAGAACAGGACATAAGAGATTGCTTTACTCAACTGCTCTTCACAGGCTCCTCGCTGCTGCATCGCCTGGGAAGCCTGAACAGGGAACTACACGTTACCATCTAGGGATGATTTAGAGTTGAAGGTGGGTCTGTGCATGTGCACGTACGTGTATATGCACACACTCGTAACTACAGCGTGTTGCCTCTGGGAACCAAACCAGCAGAAAATGACTGTCTTCCTTGAGGTGCTTTCTGTGGTTCAGCAGTTCACCCAAAGGCGACAGCAGCATCCCCACCTCTGCGACACGGGAGGACTGTCAGCCTGTGCCATCACCAAGAGCATCAGGGGACAGTCTCATGGGGCTTCTCCTCAAAACCTCTCCAGCCTGGTGCTTCCCGAGCATACCTTCCCTTACGACAGGAGTTCTGGTACCACGCACCATCGCTCATCTCGCTCTGAGCTCTGCACGTCGCAAGGGAAAACCCCGTGAGGGGTCAATGCCTTCTGCTTCCTCTGTGGCCCCTTCCCAAATTGGCAGCTTAAAATCACCAGTCCAGAAGCCTGGTCGCAAGGAAGATTAGCTATGGCATGCCTGCACGTGCGCCAAAGAAACAGAAACACCGAGCAATGAAGTTATTCAGATAAAAGTCTATAATTAAATAAAAACACACAGAAACAAATGGCACACTATCTACCATATGTATGCTATTAGTGCATTATAATGACACCCTGCAGCATAAGCATAATTAAGAATATATCAGGATTCCCATTATAAATCCTTATTATTACGGGGTTCATAACCTATTGTACAAACTCGCCTGGGGCTAGAGCTCAGCAGACAAGACAGCAGTTCCAGCAGCATATTTTATTCGTGAAAGCTACTTACAAAGTTGGGTTTAAAGGTTATCAGTATTGTAAATTTCTGCAATTCCAAGTAAGTGTCAAGGGTTAAGACTTCATTATTTCTAAGCTTCTACAACTGAGGGATGGGGCAGATTTGGTTTAAAATTATAAAAAAAAAGCAGACACGGTGCTTCTACAGTTTAAAAACCCCTTTGAGTACAACAAACAGCTCCAATTACAAAGTGACCAGCCTCATTACAGCCTACCTGGACTTTCCTAGCTGGAAAAAGCAGGGGAGAAAAATAAGGGTGCATTAGTCAATGGACAATGCTGGAAACGCACAGAATGCCTCCTCCATCTGACGCTTCCATTTTGTACCAATAGCACAGCAACAAACCCCACATACAGTAAAGGTAAGATCAACCATGAGCTGCCTGAAAAAGATGATCCCTCCTGCACAAAAAACCTCTCAACCTTCAATATCGTGGTTGGAAGTTTGTGTCAGGCAGTTACGAGGTGACTCTAGATGAGCACGAGATGCTGCTAGCCATTTCCAACTGGTTTATGGATTTTCTAGTAAACAAGAACAAGTTATTTTGGGGTTGCTGGGAGGAAAAAGAAAGCAAAACTATTTAATCAAGATTGAGAATTTTCTTTTTTAATTGCTGACTTGTGAAATCATCTCTCAAGAGATGCGGTGTACGGTCCGGAGGGGATGGAAGAGGTCAGCACAAGCAAATGACTCAAGTGGCAATTGCACAACGGTGCTGAATACCAACATCCCGCGCAAGAGCGATGGACTGAAAGAAAGAACAGCTTTAACCAGCCTTTTTGAGCATCTCAAAATTAATACTCCGTTTACACCATGAGTCCCGCAATTGGCAAGCAATGACCCTTAAGCTGATATTTCTACATTTTCTAGGCTTCTTGGTGCAGTGGTAATCACGCTGGCTTCTCATTTCAAGTTTAGGAAACCCATGGTGAAAAGACACCTCAGACAGCCTTCCCCAGCAGCCACGCCAAAATGAAGCCCACTACATCTGACATGCTGCTGCACATTTATTAGCTGTATCTCCAAGCACTTGCTGCTCTTGCAGCCCCGCAGCCCAGTAAAGCGAGGCACGGCGAGTGCCCAGGGTCACACACTGAACTCGCTGCAGCTTCCAAGCATTTTGCAGATTCACAATAATTGAGGCTTGATGTGACAATAGCACAGAGAACAATAGAGGGGCCAAAGCCAACAGAAAGGCAGCTTATTTAAGAGCCAACACGACGCAGGCTCGAAATACCACTATGATTAGGGCACTCGCAGGCAGCGGGGAAGCCAAGAAGATGCTGCGTGCAGACATTCATCCAGGAGACAATATAACAGGTGCTGCTTTAACGAGCAATTAGGTCCTGCCTGCTTCCCTGTTTATCCTGCTGATACAAGACACAAGTGATCCAAGGCATTTTCTCCAGAAAAAAAAACAATCTTTGGTTAATGGATACCTGATATTACTGACATTGCATCCCTGAAGATGGAAGCAAGGCTGCACAGACCCAGCTGGGATACACCCTCGGAGCAGAGGGATGGCTGGATCACAGCATCCACCAGGATCTCTGCAAGGGATGTAGCTGCAAATATTAAGAGCAGAAGGATCCGGGACAACACCTGCTGGCTCCTTAGCACAAGTGTAGTCCTGGGAAATTTGGATCTGGGCCTTGAATCTCATTTCTAGATTGGTGACAGCACATAAACCACTTCTGGTTTAGTTTATGATGCCTTGGCTTATGTTCTCAACATCACCATCCCATAGAGCAGAAGCCTCATATTTCATCGCTCAGTATATTCTGCGTGTACAAAAGATACCAGCCTGTGTTATGAACTCAGCATAACAAATACCGAAGGCCTGGAAAATATAATGCTCAAGTTATTAATTCAAACCTAAACTACAAAAGCAAGCCAGTTGTTTGAGGCACATTTCAACACTTAAACTTCAGAGTTCCCATGCTATGTCCTCCTCCAGCAGCATGTGCTTTCCTTATACAATGCGAGGACTCGCTAAACTTATTTATTTCAAGACATGCTGCAACCATTCATTAGTGATAAAGGCGCACACATTTGCTGGCTTAATATGGTCTCTGAGAAGCTCATTTGGATCGGGATCAAGGACTGTTGCTTCATACCACCCTCCAGTCTGTGTTTTTGTACAAATCCCAGAATTACACAGCGAAAGGAAAGGAACTTATGGTATAAATTTGTATTTCACAACCAGTGTGTGGTGGATCTGCAGATTCAGAGCTCTCCAAATATCAATGTTTTGACAAATACCCAGTAAAATTGGACGTTAACATGACAAGAAAGATGGCCAAATGCGACAATGCATCTGCTTAAAACACTGAAATGGCTGGACGCTGGTTACTTTGAACTCACAATAAAAAAAGGCGAAAACCCCTTAAGAATATCAAATCAATTAACTGTCTTCACGGCTTCATTTTCATACCCTCGCATCCTAACACACAAAGCCAAAAAGGATTTGGTAGGCTCTTGGTGCAAAGGTGGTCTCCAGTGTGCAGGATGCAACACAGCACGGCAAAGCCCGCTTGGAGACTTTGGATAGAGCTACAGAAATGCTTTTTTTTTAAAAATAAAAACTTCTGAAGTGCTGGAAGATGCAACACAAAGTGGAAGAGAACATAATGAAAGACTGAATTTAGTAAGGACACTGAGGCCGGACATTTCTGTTCCTGAAAAAGACTCCTGAAAACGCTAATGATCACAAGATCGTTACATAACCAAAATATCTGTCAGAGCATGAATAATCTACATAAAAGAATCAAAAGCTTCTGATTCAGAAATACTGAGTTAATACATTTGAAAAGTTAACAGAAGCACACAGCAGGAGCGAACTGAAATCGTTACTCTTCTAGTGCGCTGGATGCACACATGCTAATTAGATCCACGTTCAGCCTGGCATTGGTGACCTATAAATAAGAGGAGAAAGAAGTCATTGTGCATTTAGAGCTGTATCGAGGGCATTTTCACAGCTCCTCCTGAGTGTGTGGACAGAAGGTTTCTTCCACGCACAGGGTAGCCGATAAGCTGCTACGTCTCAGTGTATTTTGCAAGCCTGCCTTAGGGAGAGCTGCCCCGGGTACCTGTCCAGTTCCAGATGAATTGATGTGATTCAAAGAGCTGGCAAATATAATTCTTGTTATGTCTAAACCTTGCTGCTAAATACAGGAACAAAGTATGCCTGGTCTTTACATTTGCCTTTCAGACCAGAAGATGAGCCAGTTTTACCTCCAAAACTGGTAAATTGGCTTAATTTGGCTTGGATTGGCTTAGTTCAGTATTGGTTTATAGTTTTAACAGGCCGGCCGTTTGCAATAAATACAAAGCAAACCCTTAAGGTGGAAACACTAAAGCTTTCACTTCAAAAAGTTAATCAGGATGGAGGAAATCTCACCATTGGGGGCAAAGGGAAAAGAGGTTCGACACAAGGCACGAGGTAAGAATTCCTGACCTTAGCACAGGAAAAACAAGAGGAAACATTGGGATCTGGAGATAATAGAATAATCAGTCCAATAATTAAGTTGATTAAGATCCTGATGGTCATGCTTGCAGAAATCAGAACAAAAATACTGACCATGTTACTGCTTTTCCCCTAAACAAAAAAAAAAAATTACAAAACATTTCAAACAGGCAAAGGGAAAACTGGAATGAGAGCTCAGAAACAAGGGCCAGCTCCAGGCAAGGGACGTCAGCTGAAAAGCACACCTCACTTCCAAAACAGGCTCTGCCTGGTCCCACAGCCAAACCCAGGTAAAATGAAGCGTTCAGATTTAAACACCTGAACCAAAAGAATAAATTAAACATTTTAGGAGGCACAAGCTGCTGGCAAGCAAGGAAGGAGCCTTGTGACCTGCATGGCAGGGATGTCCTTGGACCACGCAGGACCACTCGAGCCAGAGATGTGATGGCCAGCCTGCCTGCTGCAAGGCAGTATGAATATGGAGAGGCTGAACATATTGTTTTCTCAACCACATTTCTCACTTGAAACACCGATTTTTTGCTCTACAGCATGGGCCATACCGGAGCTGTTACCTGGCAGGTAAGCTGCATGAGCTTGTCAGAACAAAAACCACCAAGCTTTTACAAGATGCAGTTTCACCAGGCACAAAAATAGCAGCTCTCCCCCTGAATAACAAGGGAAATATTTGCATTTTCTTTCAACACCAGCTCACAGCTCTGAATTTCAACTTCTGCTTGTCATTTTAAGGCAGTGGCAGGTTTTGCATCAATACCTTTCCTGAAAGTTTCACATTTCAATGCAAATATTCTTAATCCTCAACTGTAAGCATGTAATTAAGGCACTAATTCCACGAGGTACTTAAGCACCCAAGCAGTCCCGACAAGGTTAATTGAGCTTGAGCATTTAGAGCATAGCAGTCACAACCTCTAACAACTTGCTCCCCAGCTCTTCAAAACTCTTCAAAGCACAACAGATGTGCCATTTACTCCTGGCATCCATCCTTACGTGACACTGAGACCCCAAAAATGGGTCAGCAACAGGCGAAACCACATCCAGAGTTACTGCAAATGGGAAAGAACTCCTTCTGCAGCAGTAGTGAAACATGGAGCACTGCTGCAATTATTCATAGGAGATGATGGTTGCCCAGTGCCATAATTAGCTACAGAATATTCATTAATTCTTCAACTAATTCACTTGGGAGAAAAAAAACGCATCAGAATGGTGGACTGTGCATCTCCTTTTTTCTAAAGAAAAAGCTAAAATAAAATGTGTGTTTTATTCAGTTCCCAAAGTTTATTTTGCAGGAGATTTAATCTCTTCCTAAAAGAGCTAAAGACAGAACACAAAGCAACTACCTCATTTTGTGAAATTGATGCTGGAGCCTCCGAGCCCAGCATTCATTACAAATTCAGCACTGGAGCCCCTTACTTGATAGCAGACAGCTGGAAGTAAAGGATTAAGGGATGTCAGGATCCAGGTCTGAGGCTAATTCCTAGTAGCCCGCCGCATTCTTTGCCCCTGAAGACTTAATAGATCATTTTTCTTAGCAATACCTACAACCCAAGAGGAGCAGCTAAACTCAAACATCACCGTGCCTCAACCCCAGACGTCTCTGCTACTCGGAGCATGGATGCAGATATGGGCTGGTGACATCAAGTTCTGCAGATGCACCTCCTGAGTCATACACATATCAAGAACCACCACACTGCAACCCTCAAAAAAAGAAAAAGAAAGTCCCCCGAGCAGGGCACGCTGGCCGCACTGCCGCACAGGCAGGACCTCCTAACGCGAAGCAGAAACGAACAACGGTGATAACTGCAGGAGCAGCAGCGCATCAAAGACTAGCACAAAAGGCAGTAAACCTCAATTCCCGAAGCCAAGACGCTGCCCAGCGCTTCTGCGTTTTGCTCAAGGCAAATATCTCCCCCTCTTCCTCCTCCTACAAACGGAGCTCATTTATCTGCTATTGGCATTTAGGGGTTTTCACTTCATCACCTCACCTGGCCCTGCGCAAAGCGAGGCTGCACAGGACGTGGCTGCTTCCAAATACCCGTACGTTGCTTTTATCAACCTGACAGCTTCTAAAGGACAGAAAGCGTTTGTCACAGCCTGACTTCTTCTCAAGCCACCAGTTTAGAATCTAGAGGACTATTTTACAACATCCTCAAGCCCAGCCATCATCCCTCTGCCACTTCCCCCAGGAGATTACATCCCCGCTAATTACTCTCACTGTCAGGAAGCTGCTTCCCCAGCGGAGCAGCGGCAGCTCAGTCAATGATCGTGATAAAGTTTTACTTCATCTTGGTCAGGTACTCTCCTTTAGCACAGACATGCTGATCTATCAAATGGATAAAAGGACCTGGACAAAAACGCAACAGAAGCTGGGGCAACACCTAAACCTGGCCGACAGCGATCAGATAGCATGGGCTCAGAATAAAGCACGTAGCCCTTAGCCTTTGTTAAACAGCTTACTGTTCATTTTAGACATATATATATCTTTCATCCAAAGATACCTGGAATAGCTTATCATCAAATGAGAAATCAGTTCAGCCCCTCCTGGATCACACCCTGCAGGTGGGAAACTGCTGAACAAGCTCCAAGGGGCTTCAGTACCATTCTGCACGACGCAAGGTCTGCCTGCCTACGGCAGGGCTCGTGCATGATCCCGGGCAGGCGTGCAGGGCTGGAGCTGCTCTGCAGAGGAGGAAGGCAGGGCAGATGTGAGTTAATCTGCCCCAAAAGGGGGCTGGCAGCCCCCCTCCTCCTTCAGGAGTGCAAACACAGTTGTTCTCCTACACAAAATTCATAGTGAGCTGTGACTGCTGCGTGCTCATCTCACAGCTGCTCAATATTTATGAGCCAATTACGAAAAACAAATTTATCACTTTAGCCCTCAGCCAAGTTTGGAAGGATTCAAATATTTATTCTGACTAGGAGCTCTACCCCCTCGCATGCTGCCTCTCCCCCACCTTGCTTCCCACTCAAGCGGAGGATAGAGCATTTTTGGTCCTCACTCCTCTCCCTGGGCAATACGCTGCTGTTTGCTTTAATAATTTCTCTGGCTTGCTTGCAAAGAGTTTCTATCTGACAGCAGCTGGAGGGAGGACACCGCTCCCGTGAAGGAGCCGGTGGGTCAGGAGGCAGACGGGACACATACTGAACATCCTTCGCAGCACGGAGCACAAAGCAGCGCTGTCAGTTATTTGGGCCGGGCCCTTGGAGCAGGGGAGCTGCAATTGCAAACAGGGACGAGCTTTGCCAAGTGAATCATTTCTTCCCCATCCCACCCTTTTGGCAAAGCCGGCACCACCTTCCACTTCCAACAAAGGGCATTGGCAGCGCTTGGCTGGGGAAGGGGCATCACCCTTTTGCTTCCAAGTAGCAGATTTTCCTGCTGTCCCCAGGGGGTCAGCGAGACTAGCTGGGCAGAGTCACCCATGGCCCTAAGCAGTGCTAGCTCAGCCTCTGCCACAGATCCCATCTGTCCACAGACATAAACAGGTCCCTCCCCAAGTCCCCAGCGCCCAGAACAGACACACCTACTGCTGGCAAGGCCAGTGGGCAAAATCCTCAGCTTGTTTGCTACAGCTGCGTGTCAGAGCTGCACATGGATCACTTTCCTTCTCAGTTGCCTGCGTAAAGACTTAAAATTAACAGAATAACGCATATAAATCTGCCATTGTTTTCCCTCAACACTGAGGAAGAGCCAAATCATTGCTAACAGGGGTGGCTCAACAAGGTTTTATATCAGCCTGGTAAATTCAGAGGCTGCAAGTTGCATCTAATTCAGAGCAGCTGCATTATCCCATTCAGGGAACTAATTAAACCTCCAACAACAGCACTACATTTATGTTTCAATCTCATTGTTGCCATGATAATCAGCCAGATCAGCCCCTTTCTGCACATACAAATCACTGCAAAACACCCCCAAGTGTTCCCCACAGGTGCACCTTTACCATTTCTTACTAATCATAGGAGTCTGCTCTAGGATATTTTATAGCAAGGACTGGCCTGGCTAGATAAACTGCTATCAGCAGCTCCCTTTTATGCTGCTTTGACAGAAAATTGCTCTGCCCCATGAACTGTGCCCCTCCTGCCGACAGCATCCAAGAGTGCAACCGTTGCACCAGGAGTCAGAATGAGACCCCAAACACCTCTATACTGTCTTTGGAAATTAAAGAGCAAATAAAGCTAAAGGCAGTGAATCACCAGCTGCTGGCTTGTCCCCCTTCTTATAAGAATATTTAACTTTACATAGTGTTTTTCAGTGGGAACAACAACATTCTGCAAAAAGAGGCTATTGCCATCTCACAGATGGAGGAAACTGAGGCAGAGAGGAGAAACCTTTCTCCATATCATTCAAGCTAGTCTGCGGTAGTCGTGAGACCCTGAGGCAAATCAGTGCTCTAGCCACAAGGTGCTACTACCAGATTAAAGCAATTCCACAAAGTGTTTAAATTGCATCAGAAAAACAGGAAGACAAGTAAAATCATCAGGTTTTGATAGTACACTTTTTTTTTTTAAGTTAGACCTGCTCCACTGTAGACAGATGTGAATTTTTCACATTCTTCCTTTGGTTTCCTCACCTAAACATAACAGGAAGAAAAAGTGGATTTTCCCCTTGTGGCTTGTTAGGTGGAAACGATGCTTTTTGTTTACAAGCAGGGAAGCAGATCTGCGGGTTCATTTCTCTGGGCAGAGGAAGCACAGCACACTAACACTTGACCTCTGCTACTAGTAAAGTCATGCAGCACTGTAAAGCCAAAGGCTCCTTCCCTTTCAATTGTTGCTGTAAACAGTTTGGTTAGGCATGGAAAGCACAGTGAAAGTTATCTTTCAAATAAGATCATATCAATAATTCAAATAACTCAAATAATATCCCTTCAACTAAGCCTTCTGCTGCAGAATCTTTCACTCACAGTCATGGTACCACAGGTAATTAACAGCAAAGCCTCTACAACCCAAAGAGCTATCGAGGAAAACAGACCTCTTTGGCAACCCTAAAACACTGCAGGGAGTGAGAGTGTGAACTGAAAGATGGGCTCGCACCGAGGAGGGATTCCCACTTTGCCTTTAGCATCTTTGAATACCTCCCTCTTCCACAAAAGATGATTTTATCTCCGAGTCAGGATCCGAGAGGCAGCTAAGCATCAGTCAGCGCACAGAGGATGGGTGAGCAGGGGCACAACCATCCCACGAGTTTACACGCCCGGCACACGCAGCTCCACACCCCCAGCACCACAGGTTTCATTTCCTTTCAGTGTACAAAGAGTGGTTCATCTGAGCTTATCTCTTCTGCAGCACTGCTGCTCTACCAGCAGAGAATCATCTCCAAAGAATGTTTCAGTAATGCTGCGGTGCTGAATTTCAGAGGGACACTTAATCTTGCCTGAGTGGTTCACTAGGGCCAACTTTCTGAGCATGAAATATTTAACTATCCACGGACCTCCTGTACTGTAATAAAGTGACTTCTAACAAGCCTCTGAAATAAATACATGAAGAGGCAAGCAGGAGCTATTAAATACACAAAACACAGCCTAATTACTCTCTTCCTTCATCCTCATGAACCCAGGACACTGCTTACCCCCCAGCAGCAGGGACCCAGAAACAAAACATCTCCTCCGGATGCTGGGAGAGCCCACAGAGGAAGAATTGCAAAGAGGAGGTCACCATAAAGATTTATGAGGAGCACTGTTATCAACTCTGCCTCATTTTGGGGATGTAAAAACTTATCTGGCTCGCCTAGAAGAAATCAAGCCCTGTATTTGAGCAACTTAAAAAAACAACTTTGAAATGCCCCTCACTTCTCGCAGTTCTGCTTCTCCCCTACTCCAGTTGAGCCTATCTTTTGGCACTTAACACCTTAAAGACTTACAAGTGAGCATTTGCCTGTTAATGCAATGTGAGAGTTAGTAAAAGCAGTGAAAGCCACCCACGACCCCCTCCGAAGCCCTGTGCGGTAGAGAGGAGCTCATGCTGAACAGATTCATTCCCGGCACAGAAGCTCTTAAGCAAGATCAGCCTTACCTCATCCCACTCCGAAGCAAAGGACGGGGACTTCTCCAGCCTCTTCTTCCCAGTGCTGCAGTTTGAGAGCGATTCGCTCCGGCTCCCCATGGCATCGTCCTCTGTCGGAGAGCAGGTCAGAAGATCAGAGTCCGATTTGGACAAGCTGCGGCTGAGTTTAAGCTCGGCTTTGGGCTTGTTCCCTGGGTGGGCTCTGCCCACAGCTCTGTCCCCCTCTTCCTCAGCACTGCCAGGGTGCTGTAGCACGTGGGGCGTGACTACAGTTTCAGGATCCGCCCGGTTGACGTGCGTGTGCTGGATGGTTGCGTAGACCGCTTTCTGGTTTTGGTCCGGAGAGCTGGTCCGTACTGATCCAGAGGCAGGTAAGTCAGCATCCTCCAGCTGCATAGCAGGTGGGTGGCTTGTAGCTTCCGAGCCTCCTTTCTCCGTGGAGGAAACGAGCCTGAAAGGGTCCTCACTTATCTCACAGATCGGGGAAGAACCATGAAGCAACCCTGAAAACTGCTCTGGAACCTGGATGTCCTGGCCGTCGGCAGAGTCCTGGCTGCGGCTGCCACTGCTCCTCCTGTGGTCTTCAAGGGGATGAAAACGGGGAGGGAGGGAATTAAAAACATGGAAGAAGCAGCAAAATTCCAGCTCTCCCCCTGCCCTCCCTCAGCAAGGGAGGGAGAGATAAAGGGAGAACAGTTCAGTATTGTTCCGTGTACTCAACTTGTACCCAAAGTCATGGCATTTATGAAATTCCAAACACTGGGGTGATTTATGCAATCTGGCAGCTCTCCTTGTTGTTTTATTCCTGTTAACACTAACTATCAGGCCTTGCTATATAAGGCTAAGAGAAGTGCTAACTATATCCTGCAGAGAGAGCAAGTGAGGTAGGAGAAGCCGAGACGGAGGCTCCTGGAACATCTGATACATTTCCATAAAGGCCAAAGTGTTATTTAGAGCAGTGCTCCCTGCTCTTGGCACGAGCTGCAGGGTGGGAAAACTGGGCTGTAATCAACCTGCAAGTTCCAAAATCCGTTCCCCAAAAAAAACCATTGCTTTTCCTCCCTAGTGGTTTCCGAATTTAACCTATCCTCCTTCCTCAGGGGAGAGAAATAAACAGTTTATGCAATAAAAAACACTTGAGGCTTTTTGAGCCTCTCTCTTGCTAGCGAACCACTGAACGCAGAATAGTCTGATCTACTAACGCAGCGAGCTGTGTGGAATACCGGCTGACCCAGAAATATGACACTGTTACTCAGCTACTCTTGTGCCAACATCTTTAATATCGGGTACCAGGGCCCTGCATAAATCATGCATAATCGACTGATCCCAATTACCAAGCATGTGCACAGACACGCGTGTACTCACCTTGGTCACATTCGAACTGCAAAAGCAAAACTTTGCAAAGCTAAGTGTAGTGTAACTTCTGTTTACCAAGGATTTTATACCTGCCCATAATTGCTTTCAAATTTTAACCACTTCCATTTAGTGTTGAAGAAAACACTCTTTGTCTGAGGACCAAAAAACCACACTGCAAAGGAGCATTAAGGCAAAGCACCCTGGTGACATAGCTCTGAAATACAAGGAGGATGTTCAGATGCAAAGCAAGCAATTTCCTTCTCACAAGACAGCAGTTCTCGGAAGCCAAGGCAAAGGAATCCTCATTTCAGTGAGGGCAAGATACACTAATGAACTTTAACTAAAAGCAGCCTATTAGCAACAACAGTGAGATTAACTCCTTCCCCCAAGCATCCTTTCCAGCACTAGGCTTGGCCAGGTCATTTCACCACCACCCGTCCGGTCTGGTGGTCTGTCCTCACACCAGGAATGAGGCAGGAACGGACGGAATTAGTCATTTGTCTTTGCAAGTCGCTTTAGGTCCTGGGGTCTCATGCACTCTGTGTTTGATGAGCTCAAGCTAGCCCCTCTCACAGGCATTTGTTTACTCCACAGAAATACTAAAAGCAGCTTGCTCAGTTGGCAGCTGAGTCAGGAACAGCAAAAGCCTGAACGGAGGTTAACTGCCAGGGCAGCATGCCGGCAGACCTCGCTTCTCGCTGCGATCAAGTGATGCAAGGGCTTATTTCAGTCTGGATCCTATGAGTTAAAGATTCCAAGACAATGAAGTAGTTGTTGATTATCTTGCATGGGCACATAAACCACAAGTTCTACAACTGAAGTTGCCAAGGGGGAGGCACATCCCCTGCAGGCAGGTGGTGTCACCAGCACCATTCCTCATGCTGGCTGGGGAGTGCCAACAGCAGCACCCGATCAGAAGATCTCAAGACCAGACTATGTTCAGTTACTTTGCATCAGGTTCTGAAGCTGTAATGCTAGAGAGAAACCTTAGAAGAGATCAGACATGCTCCATTCATAGGAAGACTGGTATTAATAAGAAAAAGCTACCGACCTGCTAAGAGGGACACACAGCATTGATGGGACAGTCACATTAACCTGATGGGGAGGGACCAACCTTTGCAAATTCAACAGCCTTTCTTCTCAACCTCTTTCCTTCCTTGGAAATAATTTATTCCATGCCCCAGCTTAACCTTTACTGACATTTCTGCAGAAGGCAGAGAGGCGGCTGGTGAAAGTTTATGCCATGTGCTGGAACGCTTGGGTCCAGCCAGAACAAAGTGCTCCAAATCCAGCTCCAGACACTCACAAAAGGGCTCCTGTTGAGCAGAAATCACAGCTCCCATTCATCCTTGAGCCGATGAAGGTCTTTGAAATACAAGGCAGCAGCCAGGGAAGGAAGGCATGAAGCAAGGGCAACAGCACTTGCTCAGAAGATGTGAGGAACATCTTGAAGGAGACACTTTAGAGCATTTCAGAGCCAGCCCTGAAAGCTGCAGACAGAACTAATGTAGGAAGGAAAGAGTCATCTCGCTCCTTTTTATCATTGAGACACAGATGGCAAGAACACAGAGGGTTCCCCAGGCCTTACCTTTTGGGGTTTCAACTAAAGGTGCCTCAGGATGGCTAGCAGAGAGACCAGAACAGCCACCGGCCATCTCGGGAGGGTGTACCTTTTTGGGATGGGTTACCAACATGATTGAGCCGATGTGCTGATCGCTTTTCTCATGGCAGAGAGATAAACAGTACTCATTTTTCAAGGATGTAGTGAATTTGGAGAAGGGGAAAATAATATTTAAGTGCTAGAAAAGCAGAGAGACCCCAGTTCTATCCATCTGCTGCACTTCAAGGGATTTGAAAGCATCCTCCTCCAGTTACACCTTCTAACTCAGAAAGGGAGTCATCCTTTAGACAGCGACTTCTGTCCAACTCTCTTAGCTGATTTCACACTCAGGCACAGACATCTGACTGGTCGTAACTTCTTCAGCCAATGCCTGTTGCAGGTTTCACCAACAGGAGGAACTTCCAACACCTGATGGGAACAGGAACCCCTTTCTGGGTACACACTGTCTGCTTCCCAGGCAGGATTCAATTAAGAGCTTCCCTGCCAGCAGCCTGATGAGTCCAGATATGAAGCACTTCCCTAAATTCATAACACTAAGCTGCAACCGCCCTGCCTCGATCAAATTTCTTTCCCTCTATATCACCAGCAGGATTTGTTTCATGTCCCTGGATTAGGAGAATGAAGCTGTTATTGCAGCTGCTTTTTGCTCAAGCTCCCAAACCTTAAAACTAATGAGGGCATATGCTAGCCTCTAGCTTTCATATAGAAAATGTTCCCTGTGTCACATCATGCCAGAATTTGTCAAGTGAAGAACATGCAAATCTATCTCCTGTGGTACAGAGGACCAGAGAAGAGAGGGAAGCTGGTCTTTAGGGTGCTACTTTAGAGGTGCAAAAATAACCTTCAACTGCAGTAACACTAAAACAAAGACTCATTTACACAGTGAGGTGCTGTGTGCGAAACCCAGAAGCGTACAGCACGCTCCTGTATTAGTGTTATCAAGCTCAGTCATTTTGGACAGAGTTTATCCTCCAAAAGCTACCTGAACTTGGAATCATGGAATCATGAAGGTTGGAAAAGACCTCTAAGATCATCAAAAGCCCAACTGTCAACCCAACACCCCCAGGCCTCCTACACCATCTCCCCAAGTGCCACGTCTGCACGGTGTTTGAACACCCCAGGGACGGTGACTCCCCCACCGCTCTGGGCAGCCTGTGCCAGGGCCTGACCGCTCTGGCAGGGAAGGCATTTCCCTAATCTCCAATCTAACCCTCCCCTGGCGCAGCTTGAGGCCGTTTCCCCTCATCCTGTCGCTTGTTCCTTGGGAGAAGAGACCGACCCCCTCACCACAGCCCCCTCTCAGGCAGCTGCAGAGAGCGATGAGGGCTCCCCTCAGCCTCCTCTTCTCCAGGCTGAGCCCCCCCAGCTCCCTCAGCCGCCCCCCAGCACACTTGTGCTCCAGACCCTGCCCCAGCCCCGCTGCCCTTCTCTGGACACGCTCCAGCCCCTCCATGTCCTTCTTGTCCCGAGGGGACCAAACCTGACCCCAGGATTCAAGGCGCGGCCTCCCCAGTGCCGAGCACAGGGGCACCATCCCTGCCCCTGCTGGCCACACTATTGCTGATACAAAAGCTTGTGCCCATTTGTACTCCCTCCCCGATTCCCCTATTTTAAGAAAGGGCAATAAACCACTGCCCTTGTTGCTTAATGGGGTCACTAATGTGACTCTGCACAGAAACTTCGAAATACACCATGACAGCAGAAATGCAGGCTTGGACCCAAGACTAAGGTCTTGGGAAAAGGGTCTGTCCTCCAGCCATGGTAAGTCCAAGGGAGAACATGCAGGCTGTGGCTCTACAGTATTGTTCCCCTCACGGCAAACCGAGAGGTACCTGTCCCTTCCAACTTTTGTTTGCAGTACCCACGTGTCCCCACAGATTCCCTATAGTGATACCCATCCCACTGCTTCTGTAGCCATACTCTGGCTCTGTGAAAAGATGTTTTCTTTAAATCTCTTGGCGGCATGTTTTGTCTTTCATCATTGGGTCAGGTATCTGGTTTAGAGCACAGCCATACATGTGGTTGAGCCAGTACAACCGTATAAAAACTCTAGCAGGAGGGGCAAAAGTAGGGACTTGAAGCTGGACTTCCTATGGAAGCAGCACAGAACCTCAAATATCGTTTTTTAACAACCCTCAGAAGGAACCAAGTCAATCCTACCTGCAGCTGGTTACTGCTGACAGACAGCACTTGTGGATGACTCTCCTGAGAAGCAAGACAGACATCAAAACTCAGAGTATTTTCTGCATTCATCCTCCATCAGGTCTCTCTGAACGCAGCAGGAGTTGCGCAGTCTCCTCCTGGTCAGTTCGCCACTCCTGGCCTATTAACAAGTCCTGTTAAGGGTCTGAATGCCCTGACTTCATGCATGTGATTGCACGTAGTTTCCTTACCAAAGGGGATGGGAAAGCATTTGGCTCAAACCACTTCTGATACTCTGCCCAAAACATTAGGCCAACTTTTCCCAGTGCTCCAGCATGTGACAGCAAACTGCTGTAACATACACAAAAGGCAACCAAAGCCAGGCGGATAATACCACATTCATCTAGTCACTGGATACAAGACAACTTGCAGCAAGAGGAACAAAGGCAGCTATCACATATGAAAGGGACCATTAAAGCCAGCATGCCTGAAATTCAGCCTTTCAGCTGCCCTGAAAAGCCCTTCTTGACAGCCCACAAGAATCAGAGTCCTCTTCTGACCAAAGGCTCCTCCAGAACTCATCAAGTAACATCTAGAAGCTCAGCCTCTCAGATCGAGGGCCAAGCAATGCAAAGCCATGCTTCAGCCTGCTCCTTGTCTTGGGATCGAGCTGCTGCCTTTGATGCTCCAGGACCCTTCTGACCCAGAGCTGGGAAAATTCTCCAACACCCCAATTAAGTTCAGCCCCTCACTCAGCCCTCGTTTAGCTTTTGCCCAAACAACTCTGCTAGTCCCTAATGCATCTTCACCCCTGCCATCAGCATACACCTCGCACTTCATACTTAGCTATGCCTGCTTCCACATGCCCTTCTGGCATCTGACCCCAGCTACTGCGAAAGCCAGAAACACTTCCTTTTGTTCCCAATGTAATAAAGCAGATTTCAAAGCTGATCCACGCTTCCAGAACAGTTACTCAACTCATGTGCAGGAAGAAGCAACCTGTAATGCTGTGACTGAAAGCAAGGATGAACAATACAAAACAGAAAGAGTCAGTGCTGAACACAAAAGAGGAAAAAATAGTCCATCCCTCATTTCCTACTGGGCTTGAGAAGCCTGAAGTCCCCAAGAGGACAAGCAGCAGGTGAAGGATGACATGAGGCCCTGTCAAAGCTCAGCTGCTCCTGCAGTACAGGGAGAGCTGCCAGCTGGGGACACTGCCACACGTGCACTCATACCACAGGGATCACACTGAGATGTCTGGAAAACAGCTGGTACCCTCTGGAGAAGGGGACAAACAATCATGTCCCTTCCTCCGGGTCCACCACGAAGAGCAATGGGAGATGGCCCTGGCAAGCTTAAGAAATGCAAGAGTCGAGAATTACATCGGCTGGGCCCCTTCCCCCTAGGAGCAGCTCTTCACCTCCACCAGATTGAAGCCTCCACCACATAAGTCATAGTGCTAATTACATTTAAAAGAGCGAACAAGTCCTGGAAGATGAGAAAAGCTCAACTGCACCCTTGGATTTCTCCCACTTCAACAGTGGAAAGGGCTCTAGGTTTGTTACAAACACAGTAACACTTTCCCTAGACTGCAAACCCTGAAGTCACAGCTATTATCTTTCTAGCTGTACATTAAAAGACTGGACTCTGCTCTGGATCCTTAATAGGCTAAAGATGCTTCCTGCAACCTCTGCATGAAATGGGGCTGAGATGGCCTGCAGTGCCGACATCTTCAGGCATTCAGGGGAAGAGATTTGCATCAAGAACAAGCAGATGCGTTACTTTGAGATTTATTTCAATCTGACACATAATTACGACACACCTTCACTCTAATATGAGTGAATTAATCATGCCTAGACACAGTAGCCAGAAAAAGGAGCAAAGCAGTCAGGAATAGCTCGCACTTGAATAACCGGCAATAGCTGCACACTGAAAAGATAGCCTGAAAGCTTCTGGTTCAATGGCTGTCGCCCAAGGACTATTCCTGGCCAAGACTGCAAAGCACCAACCTGAAAAGCATCCTAACTTTGCCTCCAGCAGCAAGTGGCTTTGGCAAATGCTGGTGGGAAAACAATGACCTCTTGTGCCACCCTATATAAGCTGGGAGTGCGGCAGGACTCAAGGGGTGAGAGCTATCATGCTGCAAGAAGGAAAAAAAAAAGCTGCAGGTCTAACAGGGCAGTCAATGAGGCATTATATCGAGTTCTCATTATCAGCTGTTCTTCCTCAAAGTGAGATGGTTTCCAGGTTTAGAGACCAAACTAAATCCTTCCAAATTCCTGCTCAGGACTTTTAAATAAAGCAAGAGATGTTTTTCCTCTAAACAAATCTTTTGTTATTGTTGAAGGAAGGCCAAAAAGCCCAGCAATAGCCAAACACAAGAGACAAGGTGTTCACAGATCCTTTGTAAAGCACAAAAGTCCCTCTGGGAGACGAGGAACTAGCTCGGTACTTAACCTGGCTATACAGTGGATTTTGAGTCATTTCTAGAAAGGGGCTTGCTCTACACGTTTGTTTTCCTCCTGTGTTAGTTTACACCTCGAATTAGCTTTAATACACAACGGGATGTTGATTTTAAGACCAGGACAGCAGGGCCAATCATCTGCTGATATAAACGTGCAACGCCAGCAGGTCTCCAGATTCAGCTGGATGGAGAATACGGCTCATTTAAATGCTTTCATTGGTTTATCTCACTTGTAACAACATGGCACAGCCTTCCACCCCTCTGCACTTACTCGACTGTGCACAAGATTTGCTTGTTTTCTACGGTAACAGAGTAGGTCCTCGCAATCTCTTAGTTGCCAAAATAGCAGAGTTGTCCTTCCTCTGTGTATATTTTAAACAGGAATGTTTAGATCTCTCCTTTATAAAAGTGAAAATTACCAGGAAACAAAACAATCGCAATCCAGACCCCAGCCACCCTACCCAACAAAGAGTTTAATTGTTCCAGTTACCCTCTGCCCTCTATATTTTCCTTAAATACACGTAAGCAAACATGTAAGCAAAGCCTTTTGGATGGTCACTTACCTTTTGTTTTCCTATCCACCACAACTGGCTTTTTAGTTTCTGCTGTAAGCAACAGCTCGTAAGGGTGTTCCTCTTCCTCAGCTCCACTTCCCCTGCTCTTTCCTCGTGCAACAGAGGCCTAATGAAAAACAGCATAATGTAGCGCTCCACAAAGCAATGCTATTTATCCCAGCAATAAAGCACAAGGCCTCTTTATGCCATGGTTTAAGGAATTGGCAGAGGCAACACCTTCACTGTAGAGTGTGATCCGAACTGTAANGGACTTCAAGGCACCCTGCCTGCATGGTCAGCTGCCTTTCAGCACCATCTCCTGGCCAGACCCTGGCAGGTTGATGCAACCCTGTCCCAGGAGCCATGTGTCAAACCCAAGCCACAAAGCAAGTGATCCCTACCTGCTGCCAAGACAGGGAAGAACAGGTCTGAACAAAAACATCCCCCCCAAGGAGGGTTCTCATACTGCTCACAGACTCCTGGAACTGCCACTGTCTAGACAGCAGACTAAGCACCACCTCCAATTTCTTCCCCAAAGTGGAAGCATCAGAGTTGCATCAAGGTCAAATAGGTACCTACCTGCCTGCAATCTAGCCAGGACCTCTGGAAGCTTAGGGAGTCTTGGAAAGACACCCAGGAGTCAGCAGCACGGACAGGAGTCCTGCATCCGCGTACCGTTTTTGCATAAGCCCAGCTGGCTTTTAGACCAGCTTTCTCAATGGGAGGAAACGGGCCATGTCCAGCAAAGAAAGTATTTATTCTACCTGTTTCAAGCATGAGCTGTCAGGCAAACCTGCTCCTTTTCAGGTGAAGGAGCTCATAATGAGCAAATTAAGGAAAAAACTTCTGACCAGATGGTGGCACAAAAACATCAGACCATAACAGCAGGTAACAGGCTCTCTCCAGAGATCTTGGAAAAACACTGCGCAGCAGCAGCCTGTCATAGCAGTTGTAGCCTGGACCTCAAGCCAGGCATGAGTGTACTCCTAAGGCTCCTGCAGATGCTGATTATTGTGCTGTCCTCTTTCAAATGCACTGAATGCATTCGAAGGCAGTAGCTCCCTACCTAGCAGCACACAATTCCCAGCTTTTGCTTTGCAAACTTTTGTGCATGCATTTATAGGCCTGGTTACACTTTTTCTCCATCCCTCAACCTTCCAAGCTTTAAATTGGGTTCCCAGGTTCAAATTCACTCAAAATGAAGAC
>VZTV01099621.1:32680-44448 GCA_013400875.1 Anhinga rufa
ATATTCAGTGACTAACTGTCCTGGCTCTAATGTGTGAGCAGGTCTGGAGGATGGCAGATCAGGACACTGCTCCGAGATGTTTACAGCATTCCCCAAGCATATTCCTATTCATCTCTGCCCAACCCAGAGAGAACTTGTACTGAGATGATAAATAATGGGCAAGGGCCAGAAAAGCAGAGCACCCCAGAAATAGCACGCAACGAAAAAGAAACAGACCCAAAAGTGCCTTATCAGTACACCTGGAAGGTCATTTCCAGGCAGCGACACACACTGCCTGTAAGTTGTATCAATTAAATTGATTGCAAATCAAGATCTCCCCAGCGAGTTGCTCTGCATACAAGTCTATTTGCCAGCAAGATTTCCTTTAATGGATCATGTTTCCAAAGCTGTTAATGGCAGGACAACACAGCAGGTGTTTTATAATTAAATATGGCAAGATAATTCAGCAGGAGCAGTCAATGCACGTTTCCCTCCCTCGTGTTTATCATCATAAACAAGCTCTGCTTTCCAATTATGCCGTGACCTGCTACCCAGCTCTCCTCTGCCCAGAGCCGGCCATGGGACTGGTTATCACACGCTGCAAAACCACTTTAACAGCAGCGGAGAGATCAGCCCACAATTTCACATTTCAGTTTTACTGTTTATGCACTGCTTGGAGCTTTACTCTTCTCTATAAAGAGTCAGTTCTATTAAAGCAAATGATGTTTACTCATCTCTCATGTAGATTTGACATACTTCAGAAAACAGATCACATTTATGCCTTGTAGGAACTTCAGCAGATCAACACATTCAAAGCAAAGCATCTGGTGAACGGGAGCCTGTTCCAACAGCTAGAGGCAGCACACACTCTGCTTGTTTTACATACAACCTACTGCTTTTGGAAAAGCAAGGAAATCCACAAAATTTGGTTTTGCTTTGAAGATTTTTCTGGGTGTCAAGCAGAAGTTGCCAAGATACATTTGTGGTTTCACACCCCCCATATACAGGTCTCCAGGAGAGCCCTCACGTCTGAGGTTCACAGGCAGGTGAATAAAAATGAGCAATAAGCAGCCCTGAAGCAACAATGCAGAACGGGAGAGCTTTAGTTTCATCAAAAAGCAGCTCACACACATTGACCTCTACAGAAGATGGCTTTAACATATGCTGGGCCAGATTCCTGGCTAAATTCAAACCCCTGATCCCTGTTCACGTCAGTGGGACCCATGAGCCCACACATCTCCTCCGCAGCTGGAAGCCAGGAGAAAGCAGGAAGCAACAGCCCTCTGGGTTTCAGTCTCAAGTGAAGATGCATTTGGTGGGATCATTACAAGTAGGCAACGGTCCACATCGCAACGTGATTCAGAAAAATCTCCTCCTAAGGGAATTCCCAGCCAAGAATAGGAAAGTAAGGCTGAGGGTCAACACAGAGGTGCCCTGAAAGAACTGCACAAAGGAAGTTCCCATGGCAAGTGACAGCAGCAAGGCTGGAGTGGAAGAAAACTTCGCGTTCACAACCCAACTTGCAAGAGAGGTAACATCATAATTGGCTCGTCCCAAATTATTAAAACTGTTCTTTAATTCACATTAGTATAAAACATCCCAGATCAAGTCCCACGTACCTCACAGGAAGTGCCGTGGCTTATCTTCTTCTCCACATGCTGATCCTCCTCTTCATCAGGTGGAGGCTTGGCAGGCGGGGGTGGACGTTCTTTCTGCAGTTTAGAAGACCACTGTCAAGTGTGTTGTGTTAAAGCACACCCCCTTCTGCTTCCACCAACACTACATCCATGCTGCTGTGAATGCAGCATGGTAAGGACCTCCTCAAATTAATCTGGGTGGAGCAGAAGTTCAGTCCTAACAGCCTAGAGCTTGGCAATGGTTGCTGCCTTTCCTCCTCCTTTCCCTCTCCAGCAGGGCACCTATGCGGGCAGAGAGCCCTTTCTGCAGATTCACCATACTGCAGCCCTGTGGACAGACTGCTGTTGATAACATAGACCACCCACTTCTGCTCCGCAGCAGCGACGTTGCACAAGGCCAGCTCCGACCCACGTGAGCACCAACTATGCTTTCAGGAGAGTAAAACTGCTTGGGTGGAAGGTGCTGTGTACACAGGTTTATTGCTTCATTACTTAAGCCAGTTCATTCAGACCCAGACTGGTAACCAAAATGGCACAGCATTTCACAGAGAAGGTCAGTAATGAACTCATGCAAATGGTAGAAAGGGAAGACTCATGCTTGAGTCTCAATGAAACAGTAACAGGAATAAGCGATTCCACTATATTCCTTTTGTAGTGGAAAACCCTAGAGATCAAGAGACAATGCTGCACTGCATTCCTCAAATATCCCAAGTTGCCTGTGGGCGGTTAGAGCTGTGCTGCCTTCACTCGATGCAGAGCTAAACACATCTCTAGGTCATCTCTGGCCCTGCAACAGCCCCATCTAATGGCAAAGGGAAAGACGGCAGAGCTGAACTGCTCGCTCCAAAGAACTCGAGCAAGTTTGGGGAGAAACTCCAGCAAGCTCCTGGAGCACATCCCCCTTTCCTCTCCCTTTTCACTGCAGTTCAGCCTCTCATCTTTTCGTATTTGTGGTAGAGCTGAGCTTATTTCACAGCAGACATTATCAGAGGACAGTACATATATGGATATAAGCCACCGAGATTTAGTTAGTAGCAAGATAGTGCATCTTGTACTGCATACCTGACAGAGATCTGGCTGAAATGCCAGTCTTCTAAAGCTTTTGTCTCATTTCTACTATATTTGCTAGTAGTACAGGAAAAAGGATGCACCTCTTTGCAGAGAGAGAGAGGAAGCACGGTTACAGTACCACCAGCAGTTTAATTGTTCATTGCTGCTTTGCCTTTTGTCCAAAAATACCTCCATGGAACAGGCTTTGTAAAACAACCAGAAAACAAACCCTGAAGCTGACACAGCATGCTGCAAGGCCAGCATCCCATCTGCCCCATAGCAGCGTTGCCACCGATTGCTAAGGGGGCAGCAGATGCAACTAACAGGTGAGGAAGACTTCTTTGGAGACAGTTCCAGGAGCTTTGCATTGCTTTGTAAAGCCTTGAGTACCCTCTATGGATCTCTGCAAGTAATACACACAAAAAAGTTTCCACTGACCACTAGTTTCCAACAAGATATTAAAGATAATTTCTTGAGAGCCTTCTCTTAAGCAAAGCAGAGAGCAAGAGAGATGAGAAAAATGCTCCACACAAAAGTTTCCAAAGCTTTCTTCTAGACAAGAAGTTAGCCCTTCAATTAAGTGCAATGTCCTAACAAACCAAAATTCACAGGCACTGGTATTCAACTGCCAGAAAACAGAAAGACGCAACACTAGGTGAAAATCAGGCACGTAGAAGTGGCTACTCGTGGGCAATGCAACAAAGGTAATGTGAACAGGCCGGTGAAAAAGGAGAGGTACCTGCCTGCCCTAATCAATGTCAGGGATGGGTTTAGAGATTTCCTCAAGCTGGGGGATTGGCAGCCTGCTGCAAAATCATGAAAATGGAGGTAAGTCACCTATCTTTCTAAGGCAAGCAGAGACAAGCACATATAGCCACATACAGGCCTGACTCCTGCTGCTTTGAGACCGGTTGATTCCACTTCCTTATTCACAGACTCTCGATCTGAAGACCTCCCACTAGCAAGGCTGTCCAGGGAGTGGCAGGACGTTGCATTGTATAAAGCTTCATACGGGCTCTCCTTTTCTGGGTTCACATCAAAATCTATGATCAGTTCTGTAACTGCTTTCTCCACATCACCTGTGAGAGGGAGAGACACACAAGACCATCACTCAGGGCTTCTGTACTCAGAAAGTCAGCACTTGCAGGAAGAGGAGTGCTGGCGACTGCCGTGTTGCATGGAAGCCTACCCTGAGATATCCGGCTCATAGGATCAGTGGCTGGAACAAGCGGTGCTTGAACAGTCTTCTCTGCAGCTTTGGCACTTTTCTTCCCAATTGTGTAATCTGCAACGAGGTGAGGTGACAGGGTCACTTTATGTCCATCTACTTTTACATCCAGTTCAGCATATGGTACTTCCTCCCTTGTGGATGGAAGGCCAACTGTCAGCTTACTAAGTCTCCAAAAAATAACCAAAGTACATTATTAAAACTTGCAGCTCGGATCCCAAAATAGAAGCAGGCGGCCTCTTTAATCACATGCACACGGTTAAGGATGGTTCTTTGAACTTTCAGAGTCTTTAATCAGAAAGCTGCAAAGCTCCTGTATGGACACAATGTCACAGAGCAGATTACTTCATGTTGTAGACACAAGCGACATCAAACAGAGATGCAGTCTGGTCTTCTGGAGTCATAAGACAGCAGAGAAACCAATTCTAGCTGTGGCCCCCTAACCACAGGCAGAGCCAGAAACATTAAGCTTATGTGAATAAAGTCAGATAGCCACAGCTTATGCAGCCAGCTCACTCACAGGAGTAAACTAACAGCATTTACCTGCAAGAACTTTAGTTTTAAAGCTCATCTTCATCTACAATTTCAGAATAGAGATAATACCTACCAGCCTCACAGGCAAAGCTTAATTAAAAGTCTGCAAAGTGCTTTGAACCTGTAAAGCTCTCAAATGCTAAGCATGAATAATGTACACCAGTTGCGTACACTTCTGATCTTTCTCCCCACAGCTGAGAGGAAATTGAGACAGCATAATTACAAGGTATGAATTTAGCTAAGATGCCACATTTCATTCCCTAACTTGGACAGACACAATGGGCCAAGCTCCTTTAAAAACCACAAGTAATCAAGGCCTTTTCTGTAAATCTCATCTGCAAAATCCATGCCCAAGCTCTTCACAATGAAGTAAGGAGTAGGATGTAAGATCCGTGGATGACTATTTGCCTACACAGACACATAAAGGATAGTTAATCCAGAACCATTTCTAAAGCTATTACTTTGCATTCTGCGAGCAGATTTAGGCTATCCTTAATTTTAATTAACTTCTAAAGTGAGTTAAACAAAGCTCAATTAAGCCCATTTAAACTGTAAGAGTCATGCCACACTCCTTGAGCAAAGGAGCTAATCCCCCTAGATTCCCCCCCGCAAGTCCCCCTGCAAACACTTGCTCTGAAGACAGTTCACCCAAGCATTTAAGCATCATTCCTTCCAACACCTGTAAGATTCTCATCAAGGGACCTGGCCTGAAGCTGCTTCACTTTCAGTATTTTGGGAATAAAATCCTGTACTTGCACCAGCACAATTAACACCCCAAAGTTTTCCCTTGTGCCCACACAGAGATACACACCACTTACCTTCGATGAGAGCTGCTATGTGTTGGCTTTTCTGAGAAGGAAGCTCCCTCACAATATCCAGAGCTGTCAGGCCTCTGTTATCCTTTATGTTCACATCAATACCTATGGCAATAGGTGTAGAGAAGGCAAAAGCAAGAATATTTTCAAGCTATATGCAAGTTCCTGCCTTTAATCAAGTTAGAGCTTACCCTTGTGATCATTGCTGGCGCGGGGGGGTGGGGGGGGAATAAAAATGCTCTAGAGAGGCAGATTTAAAGCCAAACACCATGAGATAACATCTCCTATAACCTCTCCGAGGAACAACACTTTGATAGCTGGTTGGAGAAACATGCTGCCACTATAAAGGGGTTTCCTCAAGTTCTGGGTGAAGGGATCACCGTGTTACTGCTTCAGAAGGGGAACATTCTCTCACCTGCAGCCAGCAATATTTGTACCACATCTGTCTTGCCAAACAAAGCAGCTTCGTGCAAAGCACTGCCTTTTTCAGTCTGCAAATTAAATGGAAAATAGCATGAAGCTAGACAGTGGGGAATGGTGATGGAGGCATGTTTTAGAAGGTTACAGAAGCAATAAACATACAGCATCATATACAAAGTGTGGGCAACAATATCTACAACTGAGAACTCTCAATATTACTATGGTGCCGAGAATGTGGAATGGAAAATGGGATGGTCTCTTCAGAGACACACGCGGGCCAGGTTAGAGACCAAGAAAGGACTTTCTACAGCTTAGCAAGAAGTCATGTCCTGAAAAAGAAAGACAAGGCCACCACATAGAAGCTATTGCTGTGAAAACAGTGTATTCACAAGTGGCTTGATAGGAAGAGAAACAGTTTGCCTCTATTGCTATCAAGAGCTTATGGCTTTGCGGGGCAGAACAGCTTAGGCGAAAAGGCTTTTTTCCCCTTCCTTTGCTGTCTGGGGCTCTTTGTCCAACTAATGAGCAGGTGCGAAGCATGCACAGCGCCAGAATCCCTCTGAGCAACCAAGAGCCGAACAAACAGCCCTGAGGAAAACAAAGCTATCGCTCATCTTTCATAAATGATCCCTCTGGGAGAAGGGTTAGGTAGAGCCCTCTGTATCATGACTACAGGGGTTCTCCTCTGCCCAGCAATCAGACCAGCCCTTCACACACAGACACACTGGATACCTGATAGTTGCTATCCATGCCAGCGTCCAGGAGGACATGGACTACAGTTTTGTGACCATTCCTAGCTGCCAAGTGCAGGGGTGTGTGTTTCTTAGTGTTGCAGCTTAAAAGATTAGGGTGAGCATTCAAGAGCATCTTCACCACTTCCAGCCTCCCGTAGAGCGCAGCCAGGTCCAGAGGAGTCTCAAACTTGTTATTGCGCATGGTGGGGTCGGTCAGCTCCTCCAGAAGGACCTTCACCACCTCTGTGTGGCCGTACTGCGCGGCGCAGTGCAGCGCCGTCTCGTTGTCGTTGTTCTGGGGGGTCAAACACGTCAGCGTGTCAGAACCAGGGAGAACAGAGCTGCTCCGTGCCTCGCTCAAACCATTGAAGTTTAAATGCAAAAACAAGACAAAAAAGCAGTTGGGAAGCAGAGTGCCCAGTTTGAAACAGGCCGGAGCAATGTTTTTGCCATCTCACTAGCCATTCACCAGGCACAGACATCCCCTCATGAACTCAACCACTGACCCACCCAGTAAAAGCTTCAAAAACAATCAGAACAATAACCTTTACTCAGATATGGGAAATCTGCTCTGCAGGAAATAGGTGCTATATACAGAACAGCCTGCTTTCAAAGCACTGCGGCCAAAATCAAGGAACCATGCTAAAGTTTAAGGGACTGTCGAGCTGTATCTGGATTCCCATTACTTCTGCTGGCGCGTGAGGAAAGCAGTCTGTTTTATTTGTTGGCAGCATCCCACACTTTGGGGTGCCACAAAAATAAAAGGCTGCAATATATGATAGGCAAACTGCAGCACAAATTCTATCTACCATAGCTTAATCGTCATCATTTTAGATTTAAACTTCAATTGTTTCAAATCCTACTTATCCTGATTATAACAGTCATTCCACCTTTGCAATTCTGAAGCTTGCAAGCTGGCTGGTTTAGAGAAAGGGTGCATAAAGTTACGTGCAGTTTGTGAATTAGAAAGCAGTGCAATTAGATCACCCTGTTAACAAGCCCTTGCAGTCAAGGTCTCAAGTCAAGTGAGGGAAGAGGTGTCCAAGTGACGAGGGAACACCTCCACAGTGAAAGCCAGATCCAATTAATGCATGCAGCATCTGTCAGGTTAAAAATCAGCAATGCAAAGCATTGAAAGACAAGCAACCTAACACATTCACTTGCAGGTGCAAAATAGGAACATCGCCAGATTGAAGAGAGTCTTTTCTCAAATTAAATCCACCTCAAGTTTCTAGTTTTACTACTGTGTGTTATCACAGAGGGATTTCTGTATAAGGGCTTTAGAAACAAATACTTATCTAACGATTTGACCCAAAAAACTTTAGTACAAACCGTTACACACTTCAACTTTAGCTGAAAGAATTGTGGTTGAATTTGTCTTTTTTCGAACAGTTCCCATTAAAAAATGCCACCCAAACAGAGAATGTACTTGTCTTGATGGAGTTAAAAGTACTACTTTAGAAACTGAATTTGATCGAAAGACCTTCCTTTTTGCCTTGAGAGCACATGCACTTTTTTGGATACCAGCTTGTAGGAGCAGTCAGTATTTTGCACCAGTCCACAACCACGCTGCAGAACTTGCTCTGTTGTACAAGTACTTTAATCCTATTAACATGTTAAGTCATTCTAGGGATCACAAGAGTCATGCATGCAAACTCCCATTTCTTTTTGTCTGGCATTTGCATCATTTTTCAGCCACGTGAAAAGCATAAGGGAAGCAAGGAGCTGGAGAGGCTCTCTGCAGCTTGTATAAAAGCAAAGACTAAGGAGGCAGGATACAGCAACAGCCACATGCAGAAGTGAGATATTTAAGGAGGTAAGGAAAGCATTCTGTTAGCGCAGAAGTACAAAGTCAAACATCAGGCTCTATACTTGAAGTGGCAGAGGCAGCCATGGTGAAAGAAGGCACATACAAGTGGACAGAAGTTACTGTAGAATAAAGAAGTCTGCACATAAAATACACATAGGGAACGAGAAGGGGAGAAAACAGAACTACAGAGATTACACCTCTCAATCAGTTTGAACTGCTGGTCTCAAGGCATTTAAAAAGTTGGTAAATCACATTATTCTTATAGTACAGGGAAGGGAACCCAGGTATCGGTGAGCCCATGACGCAGCCAGACCGAGGCCCGTAGCCTGCCCCATAGCATAGCATAGAGAGAGGCTTGCTGACAATTTTTGCAGCAAGAGTAAATAATGCCAGCCCCTCTGGAGCAGCGGGTATCTGCCAAGGAGCCATGGGGGGTATACACTGCTCATGCCATGCTAGCCCTGGCTACAGGGAATTTCCACTGCTAGGGCTGTCCCCCTCTCATCCCTCCCTGGCACAGAGACCAAGTCCCTCAAGGGTGCTTTAAAGCACATAGCAACTCCAAACACCTGTCTGACGGCACAGAAATGGGACCATAACATCCTTTGATAACAATTGTTGAAGACTTCCCCCAGCTTCACTGCAATTTAGTCTACTTTTCCTCAAGCAGGTCAGGGCTCTGACACTCAGGATGAAATCCCCATACTTTCCTCCTGCAACAGAGATCAGCAGGTGGTAAACTCCCCTGAACCATTACAGCAAGTCTTTCCTCATCTCAGACTGTGTGCTGGAAACTCCCACTATTGCATAAGTCTTTATTGCCTCCATTTTAGGAGAGCTTTGAGCTAGAGCCATTCCAGGCAAGGGGGTTTGCTGTCCTTCCCCTCATTGCCTCTCCAAGCACAAACCAGAGCTGAGCCTGAACAATAAGCATGAGCGCTCAAAACACAAATTTATCAGAGATGGAAAAAGAAAATTCCTTTCCAGCAGCCAGAAGGCATATGGGTTCAAATTTCAAAACTTAGAAAAATAGAGAACTCAACAGGGCCCAGGGGCTGCATTCCTGCAGGAATCCTAGCACCCACCCCCCAGTTCACAGTTGGGAGTGAGACGCTGGGCTCATACGATGCCCGCCTACAGACCACAAACCGGGATCACAGGCAGAAATGCCTCTGCTTTCATATGGGCTCCATCAAATTTTTCAAGCCCTGGTAACTAGATACCACATACCATAGCCCTTATGCTCCTCATCACACAATAAAACAGACCATTTACAGCTCCTCAGAGTGTATCTGTCTGCACTCCCATTCTTAACACACCATAAGAGGGCTTTGATTGAAGAAAGGGAGACTTGGTTTAAAGACCAAGAAAGACTAAGAAAGTTTTCCTTCTAACCTGCAAAGATTTGAATGGCCAAATAAGCTGCCAAGGGAGACTACAGAGCTGTCCCTCCCTGTGGTTTTTGAGAAGCTGCTAGACAAACACGGGTCAGGAATTGTTTAGGGAGGCCTGATCCTGCCTCAGGGCTGGGGAAAGAGGCTACACAACCCTTGGGTCTCATCCCCCCTATTTCTAAGATTCCTTTTTAGTAGGATTTTTGTCTGTGTGTGCATGTCTAACGTAGGCTCGCCCTATTAAAAACCTGTTATTTTGCTGCTCCAGTGACACAACTGATCCTAAAGCACAGAACAGGGATGTCCCACTGGCATCCACTCCATGAAGTTTCAGTTAAAGGCAGGCCAAAATGAAAGGGGGAAAAAAAAAANTCAGTTGTACCGTCTCCTTCCCTCCTTTCACAGCACAAAATTTCCATCGGTGCCCCACACGGCACTGCCAGGAGCAGAGCAAGGATGAACAAGCCTCCTGCTTTCCTACAGGTGCCCAATGACAAACATTTCAGGGGGGGAAAAAAAGTGATCCCCATATGTCCAAGAAGTGTTCGGGAGCTCTGCGGGTGGGTTTGCTGCCCGGTTTCGTTTGCTGACTCCAGATGGTAGGCTTCCACTTTTCTCAGCAGCCCATTTAGATTTATAGCACTTTAAACCCAATCTGCATGATTCATTTGCTTCCAATTAAAAAAGACAAAGGCAGTTTGTGCAGTGCACAAACCTGAGCTATGTGACAGCTTTTTCTGCTTTGGCTCTGCTCAACTGGTTGGTTCCTTCATTCAAATCAGATAACTGAATTCAAGATAGCAGGAGTTACTGGAGCAAAGCCGCTGCTCCATCTCTTAACTTTGCTTCTATCATTTGCTTTTCAGAAGTCCTTCAGGCCTGTAACAGACATGTTGCAGGGAGCTCCTATTCAACAAAAGGTGTGGAAAAGGAAGGGGCATAAAAAGAAGCTATTAACTATTTCTTTAAGTTTTAGGAGAGCAAGCAGCTTCTGGCTTTCTCTCTTCCTCAACGGGATATTAAATTGTAGTCCAGCTTTATATAAATGCTTTTCCCCAAAACGGTTGGAAGTTGAAACGTCTCGCTTCACTTGTGTCTGTATGACATCCCATCCCGCGTGGGAGCTGAGAAGCTGGAAGCACCAACTAAGCAAGGACTCTTACACTTTGCACCTGGACTTTTTGTGGTTCTCCCACCCGCAGCCAGGCTACTGAGAAAACATCAAGGTTTGCGTATCAGGTATGATTCCACATGCTCTTCTTCAAACCTGTTCAGAAACTGGTGGAAAGCTGGTCAGAACTTGTGATGAACCTAACAGATTGTGTATAAATCATCTCTCTCCTTAAAACCAAGGCAAAGATTTCAAAAACACTAGCCTTGCTCTTGAGAGCACTACAGCCATCTTGAAAACTGAACTGAGAGTTTAAAATAATGCACTTGTCAAAAGTATAAAATCCAAATTAGAATACTTCAAAAGCAAAAATCCACAAGAAAGTGAGCTCACTGTATATTTCATCTTTATATTCCTCCTTCATTCAAGATTTTAATGCTGGAGTGTGTAAGATTTTACTCTGTTATTGACAATGTTTTAGAAAGCTCCTTTCAGGCAACTGAACTGCTCAACTAGGATGTTTCCACAGAAGACATTCATTGTTGTAAAATTCCCATCTGGATTTTTGTAAAAATCATAGATACGGATGAGCTTCATGTAAATATATTTGTGCTTAGAGGTACGCACTAGGGTATTTCCTGAAATAGAAGTCTGCAAAAACAAACATAATTCCCAGCGGTTAGCAAGCTCAGGAACTTTGAATGTGTGCTTAAGGTACTGCAGATCAAGCAGAGTGAAAGTTTTAACTAAACTTTGAGACTCAGAAATCTGCCATGGATGGCCAGATCCAAAATAATTGGCTGGAAGCAACCATGGCATGGTAGCTGAGAGCAGAAGTATCTCATGATAAATCAGCAGACTATTATACCATCACTGGCCCGCACCTTCACTATAAATAAAAATGAAAAATGGTGTTTCAGAAAACACCACCAGGAACTTCCTTATCTGCTTCCTCGATTGCTCAGCCTCAGTGCATCATAAGTGCTGATGTCATGCCTTTTTGTAGCTCAAGAACAACTAAAAGCAAGAGAGGAGCAAAACAGGCAAGAAAACAGG
>VZTV01099630.1:703-29895 GCA_013400875.1 Anhinga rufa
GCCTAGCCTTATGTTCCTCTCTTTATCCACGTGTTCACTTCAACATGGAATTGGCAAACAAATCTTAGCTGTTTTTAATATCAAAGGCAAATGTATGAGCCCTATCTTCTGCCAGTTGTATTTCTTTAAGTATAAATTACAAGATTGCAAAGTTGCCTCAGACAGAAAACCTTTACCTTGGTATAGCATTTTGACTTTTCTGCAGAGGCAGACTTGCTTATTTTTCTTAGAGGTCAGAAGGGGTTTTGCTGTTGTGCTGACATTTTGCATCATCTTCTTCCTTTTGCATCTGAAGGAAAATATGCAGCAATGAAATGACAGTGAAAATGCATTGCTCTGTTGAAATGACATGGATTGTATATATCTGTGCATCAGCAGGTTAGTCACAGGGGCCAGAGAAGGATTCCTTAATCCCTAATGTACAGAGGAGCTAAGCATAACTGAATTTTTTGTCTTCCTTTGATTGCACTGCCACTTTTAGAACCTCTGTCTTAAAGAAGTGATGCTTTATGGCTTGGGAAAAAAGGAGAATATTCCAATTAGAAGCAACCTAACTTGCCTGTCACATCTGGCCTTTATGCCTCAATAATCCCGTGAGCACAGCTCATAAATAATGAGCGCTCGGAGACTGGCTGTACAATTCCAGTGCATTCTATCAATTTCCAGGGGATGCACAAAAAGATAGTATATATCCTTAAGGCAAAAGCATGTGGTGTTTTCTTGGTCCTCTATCAAATATATATTGCTAGTAGTTTAATTACTATTTATTGAGTACTGCTGTTAGACTATACAGGGCACAAAAAGAGTAACTGTGTATAAACAGAACTGATTTTTATCTGTTTCTTTCTTTATCATTACCCCGCTATCCATTTCATACATTTTGTTGTAGCTTTATGTGATACAGATTAAAAATATTGTGATTTGAAAAAACTGAGGAAAGTACAAGCAAGCAAGCAAGCATCAAGAGCTAACCTCCTCATGTTAAAAAAACTCAAACAACACTTTTTCCAGGTACAAACAGTCAAGAGGATGTAAAAAAAAAATCACTTTAATCTCACTGAAATTAAAAAGAAATTATAAAAATTGTACACATCTAACTGGATAGGCAGATGCTCAACTGAGGTGTTTACTAATTCTACTGACTTCAGCAGACCTACCCTTTTTTGTTTATTGGCAAACTAATAACTTTAGTTTGATGCAGTGTCAAAATCTTTGCAAGTGTTGACAAAAAAAAGTAACTGCAGTATAAGAAAATTAGAGGGAGACATGACACAAAATTGATCCATAAATCTCTCAAAAGCATACCCAGGTAGAACATGAAGGAAAGTTGGAAACATAAGTCACCTTTGTGTGATCTGGCTCCTGGTAAATCATTTCTTCACTTCAGGTCATAAGAATGGCATACCCTCAGGACTGGATTCTTTTATTTGGAATAGGATTTGAAATGAGCAAAGTGAACTATTTTGTTGGTAGGAAAGAAATCAATATGCAGATCTGGTTCTAAAATTTTCAGGTCATTATTAGTTTTATAACAGGACAGAGAAAAATGCATCTGAGAACTTCAAAATCTAGATTTGGATGCAAATGTTGTGTCTTTGTCACATATTTAGAGGTATCCTTTTTGTATGTTATTCCTAAAGGGATAGTATATGTTGCCAAAGCTGACCGGTCCTTCTGCACACATCTTCTATCTTTGAACCCTTTCCAAGTAGTTTTTCTGGGATCCATTTCCTAAAGGTAAAGGGACTAATTTCATGATGGTATCTGTTTTGTTTTCTTTCCTCTGCAGGCTTAAGTGATAATTGGGTATCTTGTTAGCAGAACAGAAATGAATAACTCAACGTACGTAAATTCTTCCACTGAAAACGTGATGGCTTTGGAGAGCCCCTATAAAACTGTTGAGGTGGTCTTCATCGTCCTGGTAGCAGGGTCTCTCAGTCTAGTTACCATAATTGGGAACATCCTGGTCATGGTGTCAATCAAAGTCAACAGGCACCTACAGACTGTCAACAACTATTTCTTGTTCAGCTTGGCCTGCGCTGACTTGATCATCGGCATCTTTTCTATGAACCTATACACCCTTTACACTGTGATAGGCTACTGGCCCTTAGGGCCTGTGGTGTGCGACCTCTGGCTGGCTCTTGACTATGTGGTCAGCAATGCCTCTGTAATGAACCTCCTCATTATCAGCTTTGACAGATACTTTTGTGTCACCAAGCCTCTGACATATCCTGTAAAGCGGACCACTAAGATGGCAGGCATGATGATCGCAGCTGCATGGGTGCTGTCCTTCATCCTGTGGGCCCCTGCAATTCTCTTCTGGCAGTTCATTGTGGGAGGAAGGACCGTCCCAGATGGGGATTGCTACATCCAGTTTTTTTCCAATGCTGCCGTCACTTTTGGCACTGCCATTGCAGCCTTCTATTTGCCTGTTATCATCATGACTGTCCTTTACTGGCAAATCTCTCAAGCCAGTAAGAGTCGGATAAAGAAAGGGAAAAAGGAAGCTGCCCAAAACCAAGATACAGTTTCCCCCAGCCTTGTCCAAAGTAAAATAGTGAAACCAAACAATAACAACATCCCAACCAGTAGGGATGGGTTGGAACACAGCAAAATTCAGAATGGAAAAACCACTGGAGAGACTGTGACAGAGAACTGTGTTCAAGGGGAAGAAAAGGAGAGCTCCAATGACTCCACCTCTGTCAGTGTGGTCGCTTCCAACATAAAAGAGGATGAAGCTGCCAAAGATGCCAGCCAGGTTTCTGCCTCCCAAGACCTTCTCAAAGTCGAGAATTCCAAGCTGACATGCATCAGAATAGTCACCAAGTCCCAAAAAGGTGACTGCTGTGCCCCCACCAACACTACTGTGGAGATTGTAGGCACCAACGGGGAGGAGAAGCAGAATAGTGTAGCCCGGAAAATTGTCAAGATGACAAAGCAGCCAGCCAAAAAGAAACCACCACCTTCTAGAGAGAAAAAAGTGACAAGGACTATTTTGGCCATCCTCCTGGCCTTCATCATCACCTGGACCCCATACAACGTGATGGTGCTCATCAACAGCTTCTGCACATCCTGCATCCCTGGCACTGTATGGACCATAGGTTATTGGCTCTGTTATATCAACAGCACCATCAACCCTGCTTGTTATGCGCTCTGCAATGCTACTTTCAAGAAGACCTTTAAGCACCTTCTTATGTGTCATTACAAGAATATAGGAGCTACAAGGTAAAAATAATAATAAAAATTTAAAAAAAATAATAATGAAGAGGGTGAAGAAGTTCCAAATTAAATTAAAAAAAAAATGCCATAGCACTTTACGCTCTTCTACAGAATGTGCAATCCAGGCTGTTAATGGAAATACTGACATGGGGCATCAGCTCCAACCCCAAGAACTACACTTATAAACACTTTTTTTTATTATGGAAAATAAATCTTGAGAACATGGGGATGATGGAGGAATTATTCAAGTATGTGGACTGGAGGCACAGTTCCTTGCTCTCAGAGTATTCTGCAGAAGGGCTTTAGAGTCTACGATTTTTGGTCATTCTGTGTAAAATACTTGTTCCTCTTTTTCTTTTTTTTTTTTCCCCTGTGTCTGTTTAATATGTCTTCATCTAGGAAAAAAAAACAGGGAATTTTAACCATAACTTTGTGGAAGAGGCATAGGAGTTTGGGAGATTGTTACATAATCAAAATTAATTATGGTAGAAAGTTTCTAAAGCTCAAAGTTATCTAAAGCGTTTTTGTCACTGTCATGTAAGAACCTTAATGTTAGGTAAATCATGATGAGTTATTTTATGTTGTTTATGACACTATCATTTCCAAAACTGCATCAGCTCTGAAAGTGTACTTATGCTCAGCACATAACCATTGCCTAACCTGTGTATCATTGAAAGTTTGCCACTTGCTCCCTTCTAGGAGCTTTTGTTCCATGATTCCTTCATAATGTCAAGATAAAAGTGAAAAAAGACAGTCTTTTCCAGATTACTACATCCCAAGACTATTTCAGCATCCATGTAAACCAAAGCTTTTGAGACAATTTTGTTCACTTCGTTTATTGTGTAGCATCCACCTGTGGATTTGTCTTTTACCTCCATCAGTTTTTTCTTCCTTTTTGTACCAGGGCATGAAGACTGAGTATCAAAAGAAGTTGTAAATTCAATGGTCAGCCACCATGGTGGCCAAAGGACCTCAGCTGAAGAATAGAAATAAGGTTATTACTAGGAAAATGGAGATTACGTCCTTTTAAAGTTAGATGTACAGACGGAGAGGTATGCTGATGCTCCAGAGAATGAATAGTTATACTACATGACCATGCTGTTGACCAGTCAAAAGATGATTCACACTCATTTATTGAGGAAAAGAATAAGATGGACTGATGTGCCTACATGGATCAAGCTCTGCTTAAGCCCTTAGTGTGAAACCAGGGTCATTTCTGGGTGTATCATGGACAAGATGTTTACCTTATAGAAAAGATATTGGGTACTTCGCCTTTTGTACCAGCTGAGAGCAATATTTTCACTATAAGCCAAGAGATAATGCTACTAAAAAGGCAGAGAGGAAAACAGTGATTGCACGAAAAGAGATACTGAAATAGTCTGGATGGGGTGTTGGCAGGGGTCAAGTTCAAATATTATCTGCTACTCCATACCAGCTCAAACTCAGATTCTTTCTGCCTGGCAAAGAATTTACTATTTCAATACTTGATATTTACTGTAGCACAACAGAGCACTGTGTGGACAGGACAAAGTGTATCATATTAAAAAAGCAATTGTCTGTGAGTTATGCGTAATCTAGTTACTGTCTTCTTAGTAACTCTAACTTCCAGGCACTAGTGAAGGTACACCTACAGCTTTTGTTACCCAAAAAAGTAGCTTGCTGCATAGACAATGTTCTAAGAGACTGTCTTCTGGAGTGAAAGCCAGCTACCACATCGGACACCAAATCATTCTATTATTTCATGCTACCACATTAGAGTCTTCCAAAATGCACTTCAAAACAGCAGCTTTCAATATTACAGGGAAATTAATCTTGCAGATTTAAGTTTTACATTTGACAAGCTTATTGGAACACAGTGTCAAAGCACGTTGGCAATATGACAATTTTCAAGTTTCGAAGTATAAGATCCTAGAAGAAAGTGAAAATAAGGAGGATTAAACTGCAGTAAATTAAGGCCACATTAAACTCTGGATTAATGTGTCTTCATATGCATTCATTGATTTTGTACCCCTAGTGATTTCATCCTAATATATCTAAGTGTCACCATGCAGCCAAGGATCTAATTTTGCAACCCTCACTTGCCTTAAGTCATATTTACTATCACTATTTTCATCTTCCTGCTTGTAAGGAAGAATTACTCAGTGATAAGGCTTGCAAAACTGACTGCTGCTTGTCTTTCAAAACTACATTCACTAAGCATATCTTGACAGGTCAAGGAAAAGACTTACATGTTCATTTCTAGATCATTCATTCTCTTACAGTGTTAAAAAATCCAGATAAAAAACAAAGATGAAAGGAAATCTGTTCATTTTCTAAATCTCGCTTCTTTAGAAAAGTTTCATGAAAGAAACATACCTGCTTCTTTCTTTCAGCAAGTGCTGTGGGTATCAGTAGTACAGGTACTCAAATTAAGAAAGAATGGTTTGTATATTCTTATTTAATCTTTTAACTCTGGTTTTCCATCAGGTGTGCAAATCCTTTATTCTGACCTTTGAAGCTGTTTCATAAATTACCACTTTTTCATAAATTTTGAATTCCTCTAATGGTTAAGGATACTTCTGCAGGTTAAGAAGTGCAAGATATAGATTACAATCATACTTTTTCATCATGTGATGTGATGACACTCAAAATACCATGCAGAAAAAAATATTTTGGGGCCAGCATTCACGAAAAAAACAAACAAACAAAAAGAAAAACCTTCAGTTAGAATCTTTCTAGCACTTTTCCCTAGCACCACCCCCACTTTTGTTCTGAGAGGACAAGATGCTTTGGTTTGTTTTATAGTATATTTAAAAGGTTTGCAGGACACACAATCCTGTGTGTTTCCACCTTGTACAAGCTGAATGAAAAAATATTTCCATGGTACATCCACATTCGCAGACAACGAAACAATGTAAAAATAGATGACATAATACACCTACGCATGTACACACAGGTGTGCAAACACACACTCCAACATGGCTTATATATATGGAAAATAATCGTCTAACATTCAAGATATTGCATGGGATTGTGTACATACACTCATTGGCAGCTGGTGGGAGGTGCAGAGTCAACAGTTACTCATGACACTGTCTACCCCCTTCCAGAGGCAGGGAGGAGGCAGAGCCTGCCCTGAGATACTGGGAACCTCTCAGGTCTTCAGCTGGTTGTGGCTCAGTAAGACAAAAGGTGGGATAATATTTCAGAGCCACAAAATAACTTGTTCTTTTGAACATCTTTTGAGCTCTCATGTCTTTCCTTTGTGTCCCAAACCATGTTCACCAGGTTTCACTTCTCTTCTGAGTGATAGTTCTGCAAGATGTAGATGTCGGTCTTGAAGAGCAGCGCTCCCTGGGTACCTCCTCCGGCTTCCCTGGCTGCCACCTGCGCCCCGTCGCCCCCAAGGCCCCAGGTGGCCCTGCTGTTGGTGCTGCCACATCTTCACCTTGGGTTTGGCCAGAGGATCTCAGTGGCACATCCATACCATGTGCTGCACTGGCCACTTTCGTTTCACATAGAAATTGAGCAAACTGCAGGTGACTTATGAGAAAAAAAACAACCAAACAAACAACAAAAAACTGCAGTTAGCACTTCTTGCCCTCTCCTTTTCTTCCTATTAATTATTTCCAGAAACAGGCTAAAACTGAAAAGGCCCAACCAGCCCTTGATAGTAGCCCGCTGCAGCAGGATCTGTCACGTTGGCAGATCCAAGGGGAGTGACTTGTACTGTCACAGGCCAGCCCTACCTTCACTCTCCAGGGACAAAACAACAGCCTGAAGATATGTCAATCCAACTGGCACCTTTTCTGAGTATTAAAGACATCTGTGGAAAAAAAAAAAAAAAGAAGAAGAAAAATACCCCAAAATAATGAAAGAAAGAAAAAAGCTGAAGTCAAGAAATCTGTTTTCCAGTGAGGACAAAACCTAAGAAAAATTTCTGTCAACCTTCTGTTTGGGATTTTAATTTGATTTACTAGGAGTCATGAGGATCCATTCAGAAGTAGCAAAGTGTTTGAATATTGTCTCATAAAAAATAGTCCAAAGCAGACACATCTATATAGGTCAAATTTTCTTTCTTTCTCTTTTTTTTTTTCCTCACAAATGCTCATGGGTATGGGTGTATTCAAATGGACCCCAGGGGTCAGTTGTTTGGCACTTACAAAGCATGAAGGGGACAAAAGCAAGTGCTAAATCTATCAGCCCTCTGTTCTATTTTTTTCTGGTGGAGACATATTGACAAGAGGATCCACAGTGTGGCTGTGGAAACCCTCAGCCATCCCAGCTGGGACAGGGGCAGGAGGGGATGACCATTTTTTCATTTGTTTCATCTCCTGATGGAGGATTCAAACGTTTCCATGTGTCTGCTTTATAGTGGGGCTTGCTAGTAAACTCCTTGGCCCCTTCCCCAGTTTTGATTAATTTTGATCCCTGTTCTTCATTCCTATGGATGCAAGAGCTGCCCCAGTACTGCCTGTGGATATGGCTCCTGAATTCTCCTGTGGTTTTGAGGTGGCACACACTGAATTTTTCACTTCAACTGGCAGCACCTCTCCTTGTCACTTCTATTACCCAAAACTGATCCTGTTACTGGCCTTGCAGGACCGAATAGTAAATAGGTAAACCATCCTCACAGACATCACACTGCAAAGCTGGTGTGATGGAGCTGGGGGACAGGAAGAGTGCTGCTGATATTTGTTTTCCCTCCCTCCCCTTACAATAATTCCTGAAAATCTTTTTTTTTTGACAAATCAGGAGGCTTCCTGTGAAAAGCTAAATTCTTAGGAAAACAAACTCTGGTCCTGTGGTTCAGGGGTGTTTGCTGACAGATCTAATAAACTTTGATATTTTTAAAGATCTCCTAGATGGGTCTGTACTCTCAGCTGACAGCAGTGCAAGTGGTAGAAACTGAGAAGCTTAAAAGAAGTAAGATTTTTTTCACCTCTGGGTCTACAGATGTTTTATATAGCATGTCTAGAGACACTTGCTAGGGATGTGATTTTTATATGGTATCACTTTTATTGTTCTTGTATATCATGAAAAGCTCTAGACTTTTAAGAACCATTTTTTTTTTTAATTTATAGAAAATCTTTCCCTGAAGGAAGCTGAGAGATGGTCCTTAATTTGCTGTGGCTTCTTTTCTCATTTCTGTGCCTGTCTTTCCTCTTTTGTCACAGTCCTGGCAAAAAGCTTTCCTCCTTCCTCACTTTAACAAGTCTGTTGCCTGTGTTTCAGCTACAGGTGTGCAGTTTCTCTTGCCTTTCAGGCACTGTGAATGCTGGTATTCAAACTCTGTAACCCCACCAAAATACTGCATTCCCTAACATGCAAATCCCCCCCCACTGAAGCCCAAACTACTGTGCAAAGTGAGAAATTCCATAAATCCTTTCTGCATGGGTTTTAAATTGGAAGTAAAAAAAAAACCTTGCATGAAACAAAGGCAAATCAATTCTCTTCTTCCCCAGTTTTGTCATCTCCTTGTTAGAAACAATAGTGGATAATGGCAAAGAGTGTATGTTCTTGTAGTGGAATATCATGCAGCAACATACACAGATTAATTTTATGCTCTGTGCAATGGTAAGGCAGCCCTCCCTTCCCTTGAATCCCCTTTCAGAGTATTCACTAAGACACCAAGCCTAAGAATGTAATTATAGCAAGGCTGAGTTGGACATGAATTATTTACCACAACCAGTGCAATTACTTCTCCTATATATTTACTTCCCTCCTTTTGCTATGGCCTCTTTTGCTACATTGTGGAACTAGTGGGTTACATGAGTGTATTAGTCCTCCCAGGCCTCATATTTCAGGGTACTGGGTAGATTTGTTATACATATTTCATTCCGGTATCAACCAAATAAAGGGAAAACAATTCCGGTGTCTTTTCACCTTCCAAAGTTCTGCATAACCTGAAAAGTGCCATTAGGTAACTACTCTTTTTCATCTTTTTATAGTGAGCTTCTTTTTTCTTTTTTTCTTTTGTTTTTTTTTTTTTTTCTTTCTTTCTTTTGACCGTACTTGCCAAGAAGCACACAGAAACTGTTTTCTTTGAGATGCCCCAAAGTGCTCTGACTTTCTGGGAGAAGCAGCTGTGGATGGTACATAAGGCAATGTGATCACAGTCCATATTACAGTGGCCTTTGGAAGGAATGATTTCACTGAGTGTTTAACATTTGGACTGTCTTACCTGACAGCACTGAAGAAAGCACAGGGGGACAAGCTTAGCACACCCTAACTTGCGAAGGGACAGACAGGTCATGGCTGGATTGCTTTTCTGCTCCCCCCAGCTCATGCAGGCTGTGGAGAGGAGGGTGGGGGAGATTTATGCCCCTACTGGGGGTCCATCTCTACACCTCTACCCCAAAGACAGCCCTTCTCTGAAGCACATCATGGTAGTAGTGGTAGTAATAATAATAAAAGCACTGGTGAGAGTGCCATGGTTGCCAACAAACAGACTTTCTTATATCTTATCCCTTAATTCTGGTCCCACTTTGCAGAGGTGGTTGGTAAGTTAGAGACTAGCAGTTTGTAAATACCTTTAGATAGTGTGTTTTAACATGACCAACACCATATCTTGACTGTGTAAAAAGAAATATATTATGTGTAATACTATCCAGATAAGGTTATAATGTAAATATATCTACAATGAATGTCCAATTACTCTTCAAGCTCTATGTACGAGGAAGAACCTCATCTCTTCTTGAGACTTTTTTTAACTTAAGGGTATGGAAAACCTGTTATTCATTTGTATAAAAAACCAACTGCATTCTTTTCTTTAAAAGAAAATACTACTGCAAGGAAGAAGGGAATGCATTACATGTATGTGATATCCAAAATCATACGGTAAAACTGGGAACTGAGAATCTTACAAAACGGGGACTGGTCAAATTCTTGATGCCGTACATTTGATCTCATATAAGTAAGATAAGCACAAGTTTATGGTTAGCTGTGTAAAGCTGACCCACTTGATTATATATATATTATAGATATATATTTATATATGCTGTATAGATATATACATATTATACACAACATTCACACAGTGAAAGCAAAGTTTGATAAAGTCATATTAACTGGGAATTTGGATGTAATGTTGTGCTCCATTTGGAAGAAAAATATCTGTGTTATTCAGCAACATTCAAATATGTTATGCACGATGAAGGAAGGAAGAAGGTGCTTCACCAAAACAACTCATGAAGGACTGAGATGATTAGAGTTTGAAATATCTTGAAGACACAACTAAAATAACATGCAATATATGTGTATGTACTTCTGCTGAATTGTATTCCTAGTTAAAGCATTACATTAAACAGCGAATTATAACAATAATAAAAAGGTTTTTGTATGTGGTAACTGTTTATTTTTTCTTTTTACTGAGTGAATTACCCTGTGAAATGTGAAACTGGGATAATAAGTGGAGAAAAATAGTTTCCCTACAACAGTCACGGGGCTGTGAGACTGTCTGTACTAATTAAGAGAACAAGTCTAACTTTCTTTTTGCCGGCCTTCTTGGAAAGTGTGAAGTTCAAAAGAGGTCTGGAGTACCACTTTACCCGTCCTTGTCTTATCCACACCTCTGTTCCTCCCTCAGTTCACCTCCTCCAGTGACTCTGCTTCCTTCAGCAGATTTTGCCTTTAACCGCAAGGTCCCTTCAGCAATCTAATGAGGGCCTCCAATAAGGCATTCCTCCATATATTTCTGTCATCCAAGTGTTAAAAGGGAATAGGTAAGACTCTTTTGTAGCCATCCTGTTATATCAAAGCAAAAGAAATTTTTAGTTAATTATGAGGGGAGATGGCACCCCCTCATGTATTTTGAGCTCCCTTTGCCTTATGAATGCAAACCTAGCTGCATGGCACACCTAGAAAGTAGGAATAAAGAACACAGGCTGCATATGTTCAGCTCCACAGGGTCTCAGGACACTGTCTCACCACCACTGCAGGAGCAGACAGGGCTCAGATGCAGCAGAGGAAGCCAGCAGTAGTGACTGGGGACCATCCCTGCTCAGGTAAATCTGGCTTTTGGTGCGCAGTGTAGCAATTTGACAAGCGGCTGAAGAGTGGGTCTCTTGGGCTCTGTCAGGATACTTCAGCCCAGCCGCTCCAGAATGGAAAGAAGTAATTTTAATAAGGCGTTCCGTATTGGCTTCTTCTTCTAAAATTTTCCTTTGTTAATATTTGAGGATTTTCACTGTTCACACCTTTTCAGGACTTTACACCTATCTTTGTCCTCTCTGCCTAAGACTTCCCACCATTGCCATTTGCTCTGTTGTTTCTTTAGTCTAAGCTCACCTCCAGCCATTTCACCCCCTTGCTGTCCATAAGCTTTCCACAATGAAAGCCAGAAAAATCACTTTTTCATCTGCCTTTTTCTCAAAACAATCAGATAAATATATGTGTTTGAATATATTCCTTCACTTGCTCTGTATTTAAGTCCCTTGCACTCTGCAAAGCATATATTCTACTGGTAGGCTGTAAGGTGGGAAAATACTATTATGTCTCTTTTACAGGTAGATCCTGATGGTCAAGACACTTGTCAAGATCACAATAGAGACACAAATAGGTACCTGAACTCTGTTTTCCCAAGCCACAGTCTAAGTTTACTTATTTCTGACTCATCTCTTCCCTTCAAAGAACAGATTACCAGTTTCAGACCCTGCTATGCTAACCATCACATCATAGGCCATATGCATAACTCAAATTGTCAGTATACCACTACAGTCCAAATAATTATCTCACACTTGCACTATACCATCCTATAATTGCCAACATAGGCCTTCAGGGGGGTTTCAAGATGCCAATGGTGAGAGTTTTCACAGGTGGAAGAGGTTTCTGCAAATATGAGGGTTAATTTCCAACTGGGTGGAGTTGCCAATCCTATTTGAAATGCAGCATGGCAGGCCAAGAGTTAATCCCCTGCTCTATATGTTTTGGAAAGCAGAGTCCAAAAAAAACCTTTTCCAGCATGCACATTTTTTTTGTACATGTATTTAAGTTCACTTAACATTACAGAAAGCGTACAACTAAGGCTACCTGTAAATTCAGAGCACTGAGGTTAAACTTTTGTTTTTCTTCCCACAGGAGGTTTAGGCACATTTCACTGACCACACATATTTTGAAAACTTTTTTGCTAGAGTTGATTGTACACAGGGGAAAAGGGACATAGCTAGTGCCAAACTACTCATCTCCCTGCCTTAGCCATTCACCTAGACTCATACTTTCACCACTGGGCTGTAGAAAAGGTTCCTTTTTTTCTTTAAAAGAGTAACATCACACTCAAGCACAATAAAAATTGCCACGGCAACCTCCACGTACAGCCAGTAATACTTACAGTTAATGTAGTATCTAATAATATTAATCCTCTCCCCTTTGGAGAGAAATTTTTAGACAATGTCCCCCAGACCACAAGTGTCTTTATTAAGTACTTCCTACTGCAGGCTTTTATTAGCAGAAAAAAACTGTAAAGTGTAACTACCTACTTCTCCCTGAGTTCTGGAAATACCAGGAGAAAATCAATACAGAGAAATGCTGCTACTTTGTAAATCCATTAAGTCTATTTCTGGCCTTTTGCCAACCATTGTATGCACCGTCTAGACATGGGAACCTACTTGGCAGTGCTAGAAAATTGACTTTGCCGCCTTCTTCTCAATGGAGCTTGCCAACCTCATTTCTACCAACAGAACCAGGGAGAATAATAAACCCAGCAAGGATGATATCAAAGAAATGGAAAGACAAAACTACCCCTTTCCTTCTGCTCTCAACATTGCTCTGTCTTCCCCCCCCTCCTTCCCTCCCTTGCTCCTTCCTCCCTCCCTCTGTCCCTTTCTTCTCTTCCTGTCTCTGAAGTGTCTGAGTTAGCTCTCCAGGTTTCACTCGCTCATTAACAGCTTGCTAAAGGTGCTGAATAAATCACTATGAAAACAAAGCCTTTGGCTTAGAAATGTGAAGCAATGTAGAGGGGAAATAGGCAAGGAGGAACGCCTCAAAAAGGTCTTGAGTTGCTTCATTTAAGTTTAGAGAACAAAGACTTTCCTTGACTCCCACCATAATCACTACTATGATTTTGCCTGCAATTAAAAAACACTCAGGAGCAGGGCTGAGCAGGGGTGATTGGATCCATATGGCACAGGTGCAATATTCCCAAATGGAAGCTTTACTGGTGGCAGCAGCACCAAATCATTTATGGGAGTATGGGCACAATGGATGTGTGGCATTGTAAAATTCTTCCTGCTAAAACTCGAGCCTAAAAAAGAATAAGGAGCAAGGTCAAAGCAGTTAAATCCCTCCAGCACAGAATCATAGAATCAATCATAGAATCATAGAATCATAGAATGGTTTGGGTTGGAAGGGACCTTCAGAGGTCATCTAGTCCAACCCCCCTGCAGTGAGCAGGAACATCTTCAACTAGACCAGGTTGCTCAGAGCCCCGTTCAACCTGACCTTGAATGGTTCTAGGGATGGGGCATCTACCACATCTCTGGGCAACCTGGGCCAGTGTCTCACCACCCTCATTGTAAAAATGTTTTCCTTATATCCAGTCTAAATCTACCCTCCTTTAGATTAAAACCGTTACCCCTTGTCCCGTCACAACAGGCCTTGCTAAAGAGATCGTCCCCATCTTTCCTATAGTCCCCCTTTAAGTCCTGGAAGGCTGCAATAAGGTCTCCCTGCAGCCTTCTCTTCTCCAGGCTGAACAACCCCAACTCTCTCAGCCTGTCTTCATAGGAGAGGTGCTCCAGCCCCCTGATCATCTTTGTGGCTGCCCTCTGGCCCAGCTCCAACAGGTCCACGTCCTTTCTGTGCTGAGGGCTCCAGAGCTGGACGCAGCACGGCAGGTGGGGTCTCACCAGAGCGGAGCAGAGGGGCAGAATCACCTCCCTCGACCTGCTGGCCATGCTGCTTTTGATGCAGCCCAGGATACAGTTGGCTTTCTGGGCTGCGAGTGCACATTGTTGGCTCTTGGCCAGCTTTTCACTCACCAAGAAGATACAGCTCAGCTCCCCTTATGGATGGGAAGACTAAGAAGTGCCAGTAGCCCAAAGGAGCAAGAGCTTCCCTCTGTAAAACTCACATTCTTTGGCAGAAATTAAGATGCTCCTGGGTTGTCTGGCCAGGCTGTCATTTTGGGTAACAAGAGCTAAGTTACCGCCAATGATTGCATGTATTGCAACAGGACGGTTAGACTTCAACTTTCCTACCAGGAGCAAGCAGATAAGGATGAGAGCAGAATACAGTGTATATAGGCTTAGTCATTAAAATAGTGGATGTTCTATAGAAAATATAAATGACACATTTCAAATACGGACATTAGATCCCAAATTTTGTTATGCTGTCTTCCTAAACAGAAAAATAAAGAAATCAAAAGTTCACAATGGTTTTAATTAGTGTGTTTTCCATTACACATATGGAAAAAAAAACAACATAATTTTATAAAAGGGAGGGGGAATGTCTTCTGTTTGGAGGATTTCACACCATGCTGAGAAGACATGAGCTAGACAATTACAAAATAATGGAGTTAGTTGGAAACTTTCCAGTGAAACATTTTTCCACTATAAAATGCTGATTTGGTGGGGGGGGCGGGGGGGGGCGTTGCTGGTTTTTTTCTTTTTTTCTTTTGTTTGGGTTTGGGGTTTTTTTCTTATGGGAAGCAGTCAGTTTCAATGGATTACCTGCTTCTGAAATGTTCTAGGGAAAAATCAAACTTGGCTTAGGAGACTATCGTAACACATTTTTTAAAACAATCAATATGAAAATGAAAAAGGTTTTTAAAAAATTCATATTGGTTTATCCAGTCTTACTTGGGCAGAAGGAAAGAAGGCATAAAACTCTTCAGAGTTTGACTGTCTGACAAGATTTTGGAGGGGAACAGGAAAAAAAATCTCTCATGCAACTGCCCGATACCAGTTTCACTTGTGCAATGGACACAAGAGCCCTGAGCTGCCATCACTGGGCACACAACAGTGCCTGTACACAGCAGTCAGGGAGCCATTTACTAGTAAAAATACCTCTCAGGCACGTGCTTGCAACAGATCTGTCTCCACATTGATCTAAAGTCTTGTTGAAACCTTGTTCTCCCACACTGCTAGCTTGTCTGAGGGGTGTTTTGGGTGGCCAAGCACAGGGTGTCAGGGAGGGCTACATGTCAGGGCAGTGCACTGGAACCGATTCTGCTTGGGCAACACCTGAAGAAACTGTGTATAACAGAGCTACAAACACATATTGGTGACAAAGCCAGCTGAGCGCTGCTGCTCAAAACCTCGTAAATTTGCACAGGGCAGGGAGAGACTGTATTACTTATGCACAGAGGACATCAAAGAGATGCACCATACTAAAACAAGCATAGGCAGATTATTTCCATAGCACTTCACAGAGGACAGAAATGACCATGTTTTTTGTTCAGGCTATGCTTATGTCATAGTCCAAAGCAGACAGCATGATTATGTTTTTATGAACACTTAGGTAAATGCTACTCTAATACTTTGGACCCTGCAAATGGGAACTATTTATAAAAGGGAGGAATATATATTTTAAAAGATAAATGCTAAAATATGTGTTAATCCCTGGGCAGACACAGTTCAGAGTGGAAAGGGTTGAAAAGTGAAAGTCAATGGTGTTTGCAAAGAACTATGAAGCCACAGCAAGAAATGAAGATGAGGCATGTCACGCTTTATCTGTCAAAAGTAGGGCACCCTCCTAGGGGTGATGTAGAAACATAATTTTCTCTAGAACAGGATCCATACTTAAATGGGTTGAAGGCCTCTTTACATACAGTTGTTTCTGCCTATACTGATGATAGGGAGAGCCAGGGGGACTAGCTCAGACCTTCTTTTGAACAGCTACAGTTAAATGAGATTCTTCCCAGCTCAGGTGTGCACAGCCCCAGGGTTTCCATCTTTGTTAGATCTTACAGACGCAGCTGTAACAATAATTATAGTAACTGGCATTAGGCTGAAAAAAATTACTGCTTAATGGTTAATTAGTTGCTTGTGCTCACAGTCAGAGTCACAATCTCAGAAGTACTCCTTCTGACATGGGTTGTGCAAGGGACAAGATAAAAGGTAGAGATGGGAGAAAAGGAGAGTAATCCATTATGCAAAGTTGTAAGCTGTATGGAGGAAGAAAACAAAATTAATTGGTTCTTAGGCCTCTGCTCTGCATCCAGGAGTGTCTTCAGTCTACATCCCTCTGGGAGAAGATTTGATTCTTGTAACAGCTATTGCTGATGCTGTGATGTCCAGTTTTGCATGTCCTTGAACACAGCAGAGCCACCCTTGAAACAAGTTTCCCAAGGGCACAGGAGAACAGTCTTCTTTACCTGCTCTGATTGTAGTTGTCACAGCTGGCATGGAGCTGCCCTCCTCATCCTCCACAAAGGCTCTTCAAAGAAATACGCTCCAGTCCTTGGTGCTCCGACTTGGTGCAACACAAGCTAGAAAGTGCAGAGCAGCACTGCTCTGCTAACACTGTCTGACATCCCCATCATGTTAGCTCCTCTCCATCACTTCCTATTAGCATGCATCTTACCAAAGTGCTAGGAGAGTCACTTTGCAATAACATTACTGCATATGAATACTAACCTGAAATGAGAGGAGCCTTACAAAGGAAACTGCTAATCTGATTGCAAAGGCTTAATGTGACAAAGCCCCAAAGCACAAGGAAGGGACAGGCAGTAGTTTCCATACACTTTTTCCATTTTCATCCTCCCCTCCCTCTCCTACTTCATATGTTGTACAGAAAGGAGAAAAAAAGAACAGATTTGGATTCAATTCCACACAAGCCACTGCTCCTCCCGTTTTGCTGGACACTTAAGTTGTGACTATGATGGATAAGCAATGAATATAATGAATTAAAAAAACCCCACCCTTTGTTGTTTATTTGCCAGGAGAAGCCCTGAGATTCTGGTTTAAAGTAATTTCAGTTGCACAGCCTGTCTCCTGCTGTATTACCTTTTGCCTACTGTTCAAAGTTACCTCCTTCAAGGGGCTTATTTTCCATTAGGTTATGGACCTAATCACGAAACAGTAATTCCTCAGGGGCCCAGATAGTGCTGATTATCTTCTAATGAGATAAAGCACCTCTCGTCTCTAGGTCATTGTCTTGAAATCGTCTCTAGCTCCTCAGTGGCTAAAAGTGATCACAATCTGATGATCACAAAATATGTTAATGGTGGTGGCTACTGCTGCCCCAAAGCAAAGCACTTAAAGGAAGAACCTAGATGGAAACGTAGAACTTCGGTGGGGAGAGCTGCAATTTTTATCTTTAATTTCTGCTGGTTTTCATCAGGTCAGAAGCTCATCTGAAACAAATTTAAAACTAACCTTCAACTCAGAGCAAATATGAGCCCAGTAACAATTTATGAATATACTTCACCCATATGTTTGTCAGGAAATCATATTGCACTGAAACAGATTTTTTTTTTTTTTGCAAATCATACCTGTAGTGACATAAGCATCAGAAAAGCAATGCAAAACTAGAAATGAGAAATTCAGTAAAAATGAAAAATTCATTTAACACAATTCCATCATTTATTCACTGCTTTTTGTATATATTTCTATATGGTGTTATGACAAATCAGTGGAATTCATACCCCATATAACACACAATTTTGAAAAATATTTTTCAAGATTTCCCATTTCATAGGAAGTTGTAGAAACAAGCTTTTGTTCCAAGCCTAAATAAGAGAAAACAAAATAATAATTTCCTAGTTTTCCATGAAAACTATATTTCAATGTCTCTAATATTTGTATGTCATCCTCATATGCATATACACAGACATATATTTAACTGAAAATATTTTTCAGTCTCATTGAAAAAGCTGAAGACCAGGATGTTGACATGCTGGACATTACACAAAAGCAGGCACAGAACCTGCAGTATAAATAATGACCATCTCCTTAGTACAAATATTTATTTCAAGTTTTACATTATAATTTGTATTCAATGTAATTATGCAGTGAGCATGGTTTGAGCAGACCAAAAAAGAAATCTGTTATTTTAAACCTTAGGAAAACACTGAAAAGCAATACTTTTTTCCCAGTCTAGAGCACAGATGTTTGCTGTCCCATTTTTGTTCTGTTTCTCGACTGGGAGGAGGTGGCTCAGCACTGACACAGAGCCTATTTATGTCTGGTGCAAAAGTGCCTCTCCAGACACCTGAGGGCGATGGACCCCTACAAGGGTTTATGTCAGCTGAGCAAGGGCAAGGAGGACCCTTATAAGGCAAGAAGGGAACCCTCCTCTCTCTGCACAGCCTGGGTGCCAAATTCCCCGCGCCCCTCTATTTCAGGAGTGCATCTCTGTGTATTGATCAGCACAATACAGCTGTCCACCTACGTGGTTATTAATGGATAATAAACAGCTCAAGCACCCACAAACAGCATTTTTCTTAGCAAGCACCAGCCTGGAATCAATTAAATAACAAGAAGGGCTCTACGAAGTGCCATCAATTGCAAAAGTTATTACACTCTCAGGATGTTTCACTGAAAACTCCCACACAAAGCAATTAGATGTCAGCTGCTGCTGTGTCTTAATCAGGAGGTTTCAGCAGGGCCACAGAGCCCCTTGCGGACACTGTGTGGTGCAGAGTGGCAGTCCTGAGTGGAGCCATGGGCTCCCCAGGTCCCTCCTTGTTTAGCTACCTGTATTGACTACTGTGTGGTCTTCAAGAGCGAGAGAGGAAACTAGAATAGCCTGAAAGGAGCATGGAGAACAAAGCACAGAAAAAAAAATTATCTACAGCTGGCTTCCAGTAAGGAGTGAACCCTGTTTGCTGGCCAAAAACCCCAAAATGCTGTGCTCCTTCCAACGGAGGTATGAGGAAACGTGCATTGCTTCATTTAACAGCTTACTGTTGGTGTATGTGAAAAAGGCAAGGGTACAGAAACACAGAGCAAATTCACCTGATCTTAAGGCCAGTGCAAAAAAAGAGCTAGATAGACATAACATTTATGTTCAGGGAAAAGCAAGACAAGGTTTCTTTTCCTGATTGTTTTTCTTAGTAATAAACAAGTTATTTTAAGTAGTCCCAGTTATGTTCTGTAGTGTAAAGCAACTTCCATCCTGGCTTTATTACATTTCTCATACTGAGACTGTAATGGGCAGGGCAGAAAGGAAAAGTGATTGACTTCAAGTCACTAGCCCACAGCAAGGGGAAAAAGTGAGCAAGCATCTTCAGCAGAAGCCAGCAATACTGAACAGGTCTCATTTGCCCTGTGCCAACACTTCTGACATAAGAAAGAAATAGTCCAGAAGTTTCAGCAAGAATCAGGAAGACAACAAAACATACCCAACCTACCCATATTTTTTGCCTTAAGGACAGAGAAGGAGCCATATAAAATGACAGGGAAAAATATTCTACTTAAAGGAGTTAAGAAGAACTTACATGGTAGCTGAGCAAGGACTTTGAGATTGCAAATATTGGGTGCAGGCTCCCTGTACAGTAATAGGACTGCAAGTAGAGGACTAGTAAAATATCCCTAATGTCTAAATACTTGCAGCTGCATTGCTAGAGCTGCCTCTGCCTGCTGAGTGCTGACCAGGGAGGCTCTCGGTTCATCCCCAAACTCTGCTGGGATTCAAAAACTCATAAACAAATATTCCTCTGCCTGGCTGGCCTGAGGCAGTAAACGTTCTTGGAGCAAACCTGCCAGCTGGGCTCTGCTGCTCACACTGCCAACAGGGCAGCTCAACCCACCTTTAGCAGTCCTCCCCCATGGCTACAGCACTTGGGCAGAGCATGCCAACCAGGGCTCCCATGCTCCTGGAGTGATGCAGAATGGAGTCTCCCAGCCATGCTCTACACAGGCAGTGAAATCAGGCTGTCACCACTGTCTCCTCATATCTCCTGGCTGAACTTTTTCTGTTTTTCAAGAACTACTTAAATCAGTCTGGAGCAAAAGTATGACTCCTTACCCACTGGATACCTGGTGTTAGGATACTCACCTGGGGCAGCCAATACCTGTGGATGCCCAGATATTAGCTGGGCCAACTACCAGCACTGACTTTTCCCCTCTTTTGTCAGTGTTCCAACCACAATGTTAGGTGGCCACTATGTTTAGCCCAATAAGCAGAAGAGCAAAATAAGCAGAATTAGCTGGATCAGTTGCTCTTACAGATTCAAATGGAATCTTCTTGGACAGGACAGACAGGGATGTGAACCAAGGTTTTCTAGAGCTAGGCAAGCATTCCTGGGCCACTAAAGTATTGCTTCAAGTCTGAGAAACAGGCAGCAAGCTGGAGCAATGTTGCATCTAGGAATACAAAGTAGAAGAAAGTGTTCAATTTTATTAAGACTTTTTTTTCCCTCACTGCCTCCAGTTAACAAAAAAAAGCAAACAGCTTCCTCCCTGCAAGCCAGCTTTCAGGCCTTCCTCTCCAAGGCACCCAGCTCCTTACAAAGGGAGCTTTTCATGGCCCTGTCATTGAAGGGAAGCGTACCAAAAGGTCTGGCATTGCAGTGCCCAGCTCCTTATGTGGCTCTGAGTTTATTAATGAGGTAGATGGATGTTTTGAAGGTCTACATTTGACCGCATTCCAGAAGGTCCATTCCTATCCATGACATATATTGGGAGCAATTCAAATCCAACAGAATAACTTCAGCCGTAGCTTAGAGAAAAACTTTCTTTCAGTGCTCCAAGAAGGCAGTATATTCCTCATGACACATTCGTCAATACAAATGTGTCTGCAGCTGAAGGTGATTGTTGCCTGCTGTTTAATCAACAATCCTCCCCAGCCCTGCCACCCTTCCCTTTCCTCTCCTCCCATCCCTCAGCTTTCACCTCTGAGAAAGACCTAGTGGCCACCCTTCTCCTTGTGCTGAGGAGCACAGGTTTCTGGAGTCATGGAGATGCCAGTGATGATGCTCTCACTGTGCAAGAGGCAGAATTTGAACGTGAACTCAATTCCTTGTAGGCAGCAATATTCCTCAAAAACTAAGTTTCAGGGGTTCTGAGACCCCTGTTCATCTTTAGGACTATCTGAAATGGGATGCCAAAACAAATGGAGGTGGATTCTGAACCCTTTCTCTCTTCTGAAGTCACACCATGCACATTTTTGAAAATAATTACATTAGGTGATTACTACAGTCTCCCAGCTGAGATGCTTTTTACATGGCACTCTTTATTTTTGAATTAAAACAATGGTTCAGGCAGAGACTCAGATAATCCAAAGCATGTACTAAACCGTCTTTGAAACTTAATCCATTCACAAACTTCTCATTTTACACCAAATGAGGGAACGTTCAAAAGAAATTTATTTTTAACAGTGCACTAGATCCACCACACGGTAAGAAAGCATGAGGGATGCCATTTCAGAATGGCATCTCTGTGTTTTTAGGTATACCACCTCTCATATTCCTGGAGCTTCCCTCATCTATGGCATGCTTAGTAGAAAATGGAGAAGAGGACATTTTGAAAACAAATCATCATACATTCATGGCTAAAATATTCTCAAAACCTTTCTCTTTCATCTCTGGGGAAAGTTGCATGGTCACATCTCTGCATACCCTGTGGAACTGTCCTATAAAATCTCAGTGAAAAGGAAGGGAAATTGGGCAGAATAATATATTTCCTGTGCAAAAATCATCACTGATACTGGTGAGATTCAGCATTAATGTTCTCTTGTAGCCAGCTGTAACCTTATCCAGCAGTGAGATGGTCTGATACTAATTTGCCTCTGTCAGCTATTAATCTGCCTTTATCATGGCAATTTGCTACTCTTTATTAAGTATAACTAGGGAACATCTATATAAACAGAAATCTACAATTTTTTTCTACCATCACTCTAGAACTAAGACTGCTACTTAGCAAATCTTCAAGGGAGAAAGCTGGCCCAGGACCTGTGTGCCCTTCAGTACAGGGAGAAGTACCAGAGAGTGAGTTCAGATTCTTTTTTCAAAATCCTGTCATTTAAGCTTAGATGACAAGGTACAGACTCTTTCAGTGCTGGAATGAAAAATACATATCTGAGTCAAGCAAAGCTATTTGGCTAAAGTTTCTCAAAAATTACACCTGGGAAAGAAGAAAGCCAAAGTTTTAGAATAATTGAAATATTTTCATGAAAATGTCAAAAGAAAGCAATAGTTTTGAAAAATTACCTAAATTATATTTTAGTAAGTGGAAAAATTAAGTAAAGGAATGGAAAAACAAGCTTTGTTTCATTTAAATAGATTTTGACAGGATATCTAGTGAGAAATCATTTTGTTAGATCTAATATTTTTTTATTACTATCATTTGCAGTAACTTATGAGACAGAAGAAGGAATAGCAAAACTTTATCTAGAAAAGATCAATATGATCACCTAGTTTGACCTTTTGCATCAGGCAGGCCATGGGATTCCATTAAGTGATTTCTACAACAAGTTCAGAAATTCCACGTGAATTAAAACTTATTTTATACAAAAACTTTCTGTTGAATCTTGAGACAGTTTTAAAATAATCCTGGTTTAATGACAGCAGTTCTTGGCAGATATAACCCATTTCTCTAAAAGGTGTTTCAGTGATTGATTATCCTTATCTTAACATTTGCCATCGATTTCTGTTCTGAATTTGAGCAGCCCCAGCTCCCAGCCCTGAGAGCCTTTTTGCAGTTTTTTTTTATACCTTCAGAAGGTTAAAATCTTGTCTCCTAGTAAATCTCCTTCTCTTATAGGCACTTATCTACTGTGAACAGGCACCATTTACCTCTAAAGATAAACTAAAAAGACTGAATGTCATGAGTTTTTGTAGTAAAGAAGATTTTCCAGGACTCCAATATTTCTTGTAGCTCTTTTCTAGACACTTCAGTTTGCCAATATGCTTTTTAAAATAAGAAATTGAGCTGATTGCAAATACTGTTTTATTTGAAACACCTTTTCTCAATGAAAGCCAAAGCTCTCCATGGAAAAATATTGATTTATAGGAGATTTCTGCACTGCCTTAGAATTAGACCAACAATGAAAATATCTTCCAGCAATGTGGCTGACACATGTTCAAGTCATCACAGCTCAAAGCAGGGATCTTGCATCTTTAATTCCCATAATCCAAGGGAATGACCTAATCACTAAGACAGCAGTTCTCTATGTTGGTTGTCTCCAGTCGGGAATTATTGTAGTTTTTGTAGCTCACTGAATCTCAGTGGACCCAAACTGAGAAAACAGTAGTGCATAATGTGCTCTGAAAGACCTCTCCTGGCATGAAAATCTCAGGTTCAAATCCTCAGTCCAAGCCCAGCAAATCAGATACCTGCAAAGGTTGAGCTGTGACCTGGTAGGAAGCACCACCATCCTGAGTGTCCTTCTGAGGGGTTGTCTAAAAGGGTAAACATGCCCAGGCCCTGCCGCAGCATTCCAGAAGGGTGTGAGCTCTGTGATGTCCAGGAAAGGAGGTGGCTGTGGCTAGGGAATGTCAAGGAGGCTCAAATGTACCAGGTGCCAAGATGTACCCCATCAGGGACTCAGTCCAGCCACTTGAATTTAAGTGCGTGATGTCCCAGAGGAGTGGTACCACTACTTATCACAGGCTAGCTTGACTTCCTTTGTGCTCTCTAGCTTTCACAAAACAAAAGTCAAGCAATTTTCATTTGCGGGGCTAAAAATAATGATTACGCCTCAAAACACCCTGCAAAACAGAATTCCTGCTTTCCAGATAATCTTGGTTTACATACAAAAGCTGTATTCAGTTTTGCTACCTGTGGTGGTAACAGCACCTCTGCTTCTGACTGATCTTTATTTACCCAACCAAGGACTGCATAGACTCTTGTCTTGCAACTACATCATCCTTAGACCATGTTGCAATGATTATCCACTCTGATCCTTCAGTCCTTTATCTCAATCATGCTTTTTAAAAGACAACCCTCATCTTATATAAATATGGCCTATAGTTTTCGTTCCTAGATTAATAACCTTGCATTTAGCTGTATTTGAAAAAGGTGTTTGTCATTCAGCTGAGCCCCCTATGCTGTCATCAACATACAGCTTTGGAAAGTTTCCATACATCTCATCCTTCCAGCTGGAGATAAGAGTTCCACAGCAGATGTGACTGTGGGAACTGAGCAAAGGGAAAGGGATCAGGACAAAGAGAATGAAAACAGGAAAGATAGGGCGATTTGCCCTTATTTGCATATAGAAAGGCAACTCTGAAAACTGCAGTGGAAAGGTTTCTAGTCCTTAATCACCTACCAGCTATCTTTTCCATCCAGGAAAATCAGGCCTCTCAGAAATGTGGAGCATCCCACACCTTCTAGAGCCCTCTCTGACTCTGCAAATTGGGACTAATAATGTTCATCCCTCCTGCTGCTTCAGTCCCTCATACAGGCAGTCAGTTTTGAAAGCTAGTCATGCCCTTCTCCCTCTCTCCATGACAAGAAATAAAAAGCAGTCCAGAGGGGAGATTTTGTACATCTGTGTGGGGGTCTGTCTTTGTTTTCCCAGAATGCAGATATAATTACTGGGCCTCAGGCAAGAGATACAGACAAGGAATGTGTGCCTAAAGGTACCCAGCTTCACAACTCAACTAGGTCCTGCACAGCTCTTCCAGGTAAAGGCACTATTTGGTTCTGAATTGTTGCATGCCCAAGAACACATGGGAGCCAGGCTTTTATTTTTCTGAAGCAGAGTGGCATTTTAATTTTTGGTGTGGGTTTTTTTTTAATAACTACACAACTTGTGCTGTGTATTTTAGTACTTGTTCCAGCCTCCTAATATCAAGCAACTTTCCCAGAAGAATGGTAGGAACTAGTGAAGTCCCACGCAAAATGGGTGTGCAAAGGAGTCTTTTCTGTTTGACCTGTGCTTTTTGAAACTCTATTCCCAACTCTATGGAAAGTGTAGCTTTTCAAAGATGTGCACGACCGCTCTTGTAGGACTATGCCTTATATGTGTGAGTTTGCCTGTAGAGTTTGTCTTTTCAATATACTCACATATAGTAGATTATTTGTAATTCATCAATTTTAGTAGACTCCTCTTATCAGTGTTTGCTTTTCCTATTTATCTCAGACGAATACAAGGGATTTATTCACCCCAGCTTTTTTTCCCAAGACAACTAACTCCATCTTCTCAAAAGAGCGATCCCTGAAACCTTTAGTGTGCCGTTGATACTCCTGAAATACCCCTCTATTTCAGAAGACATTAAATTTCTGTCTTTTTTTTATTTGTAAACACACAAAAAGTTTTTCTTGGAAATGTAGCCTCCTACAAAGCTCATTTTTGCCAACTAGCAATAAGCTTTCTTTTCTCCTCTACCTATCATTCATGTCCCCAGACTTCCAGGGCCCACAGAGCACAGCCTGAAGGAGCAGGGTATATCCCTGCATGGAAAAACATAGTGTGTGTAGGCAAGACAATGTGTTCAATACATACAAGTGTTGTGACTACAAGTTAATTCAGGCTCTCCCAGTCTCTACTGGTAAAACAGTTCCACATCTAATTGATGTGGAATTGATGTGTTCCTGGTTAGTTATACCCTCCAAATTTCAAAGTGCTGGTCATTGGGGAATTTTTTTAAACTCCTACAATTTAAAAATTTCTATGCAAAACTGCCCAACACTCTCACCATTTAACTATAATGAAAGCCCAGACTGCTGGGGTTTAAGGTTTCTAAACACAAGCCAATAAAACTTCCAGGGAAAAAAAGACAGCTTTTATGAAAACAATGTTTGAGGGAGAAAGCTAACATACCCATAAAATTATATTTCAACAGGAAGATTCTCATTAACTGTAATTGCCTGTTTTGAAAAGTGTAATATGTTCTTGGTTTCACAAACCACTCTATGTGTAAAAGGAAAACACAGAGAGCTCTACCTTCCCTGAGGCGTTGGTCAAAGGGAGGGCCTCTAATACAATGCCTGTAAAAGACATCTAGACAGCTTGTGTGAAACAAGACTAGCTCTCTGTCAGGCATCTCCCAAACCCATCTCTGAGCCTCCAGGCCTGGCAGTGAGGTGGCACAGGCTGTGGCTGCTGTCGCACAGCTACACAGGCACAACATCATTTCACACCAAGAAAACAATCAGTGTCACAGCAGATTAACATAAACCCCTTTTCTTTTCCAGAGTGGGGAATTTCTTGATTACCATAAGCTGCAACCTTATTAAAATATCACAAGGAAAAGCATATTTCTGACATTTCCAGTGCTTTTCATTTTTTAATTCACTCATCCTCACCAGGAGCAGTTATCAAGAGTGTGGGAGGACAACTCCTGTTAACCAGAAGCAGCCTTCAAGGGCAAACAGCTCTGATCCAGGCTCTTGAGTAAGAGGGAGAGGAAATCCCCCAATGAAGTAAATCTTCAAAGGCTAGCATGAAGACTATTTTGGGCAAAAGCAAGTTGTGTCCCCCTACTCAAGTTTAACATCACTTTTTTCTTCAGTTTTCAGCTTCTAAACCAGATAAGACTATAAACTGAGATTGTATTCTTTTTTACTGAGGTATTGCTTTTGGATTCCATGGGGCAACACTTTGCAAACAAACCCCAACACTGGTATTGATGCTGAAGAAAATAAACAGTGTATGAGTTAGGGTGAACTCAAAATATGGGTAAAATACTGGTAACCCTGTGAAAGGTGAGATGGCAACACAACAGTAGAAATAGTCAGAGCTACTAGCTTACCAGTTTGCAATTGTTATGATTTCTGTGGAGAACAGCACTGTAAGAGTATTTGATTCATCTCCAACTGAGGTGAACCGAAGAACTCCTGTTTACCTCAAACAGCTTATTTTAAAGCTTTCAAAGGGGCTGATTAGGGAGAAATGTGATGGATTTTAGTAGGAATATGAGTACAGGTCTCTCTTCATTTAAAGTAACTCTCGGCTGCTTTTTCTAAGCATTATATCAATTATTGGGTAGATTGAGCTAAAGAGGGGTGTAGAATCCAACCTGGCTGTAGTTAATTTCCTCCAGCAATGCTCTCCTGATCATTATAATATGTGGGACTAGATCAATATCAAACAGGAATTGCATTTTCAGAAAATACCTGAAGCTTTACCACCATTTTCCTTCTGCATTGGATTAAAAGCCAGACCTCTTAGATATTTGGTAAAATCAGACAGATTGTGCTCAAAGATTGGAGCAGGGTTGAAAGTGCCCCAGTTCAGGTCCCTGCTGCTCTGGAATTCGCTTTGTCCCAAGCACAAGCCCCCCACATGAGTCCCCATGGGGTTATCCTTTTGGCAGTGCTGCACATTCCCTGCACATGCAACAAATAAGTTTTGATTGGAAGAGAACATGAACCAGACAGGTTCTGTTGCTCTCACATGTTGACATTAGCTGAGAATCAAGAGAGTTCAAGCAACCTAACCCGAGCAACAGTAGGGATAAAAAGAATTTTTTGTTTGAAACTGCAATGCAATGACTAAATAACTAAATAGTATTTCATACATATCCTGTCACACAGAGATATAAAGAATATGTAGCCAACAGTTACACTTGTGAAGGAAAATGAAAAGTGCATATGATATGAAGGACTATACAAATCAAATGTAAAGATTATTTCAAAACAAAATAACTTACTAAGGCAGAAAATCTTACCCAAATTACCTAAATTCATTAGCTAAACTCAAAGAGGTATTTTTAAAGTATCAATAGATGAGAACCTCACATGAGCACAGGCTTAATAGAAAGAAGGCACCTTCTCCGTGATGGTCTTTCTTTCATTTTAGATATTGACATAATATTATCTCATTATATACCTTACATAAGGTGTTCAACTATTATAATACTGCTTTATCTTAACCTAAATAAGTTATAGAATAAGTTTATCAGCTGCTTTTCGATCAGACCAAACTCTTGTGACCTGTGTCTCTAAAGTTTCAGTTATTTAACTTCCTAATATACTAACTTAGAGTTAAACTGGCATGAGCTGCCTCTACTGTTTCTCATTTATGCAAGATTACTATTACCATTTTTATCTTGTTCCATCCCTAATGGTTTCCATATATTATTTTCTACACTGACTTATGCAAAAATCTTACACTTAGACCTACATAAAGACATGGGATTGAATGATAGCTCTACTAATGCACATGTGCACTTTGACCGGAAGTCCATTCAGTCTGATGTGCCGTCTTGGTAAATCTGCAGTACCCTACCAAAAAAAAAGTTATCTCTGTTATAGAAGGAATACCTTGAATAACATTTATACATTTATTTCTAGAAATTTGCAAATTATTAAAATAACGTGCTCTATTCTGCTCTAATGAGGCTTTGAATTTTTAAGTGAAAGGAAAACACAGAAAGAAATAGCACTAACTTTTTAAACAAATTACTAATTTAATGAATGCTTCTAATCCAGCAGCTAGGACATTTCGCTTTGAATTAGTTAGCACAAAGGATCCAAGACATGTCCCTTCTAGGACCCCTCAGGGCTTTTATTGCCCTAAGTACACAATCAAAGAACAAAACCCGCTGCCTCCAAGTCATCTAAAAAACATTTCAGGGACAACCTGTGATTTTGCTCTTCATGCAGAGTGCACCGCTGCATTAATTGTGGATGGAAATTTATGCATATTTGAATCCCAAATAGCCGACAGGCTTTGGCTGGCTTTTCTTTGGTCCCTTCCATTAAGCAATCATGAAAATTTTAGCAGCTCAGTTTTGCATAAGGTGTCAGGTCTTTATTGATTAATGAACTGATAGTGAATTGCCAAGGTACATATGTTACCCCTCTGAAGAGAACATGCCCTTACTTCATCATGGGCTAGATCCCCAGTTAATTCAGTGCAAGGGTAGGGAAGTGTTCAACTTCCAGTTTCCTCCAGCACCCAGAACAAGGACTCATTTCTCTGAGAAAAAGGAGTTGCTCACCTATGTTTTACACTCAACTTGCACTTAAGTCTGTATTAGGTAGATGTTTAGACATGGTACTGCCATGGCTAAACAGGGTCATTTTTGCATCCCTTTTGAACTGCTGTAAACAAATGGTGCTTCAGGACAGAAACACTAAACCCAAAGAGACAGATTTTAATGGCATGGGAGCATGGGACTATTAATCCCAGGGTTGTTGGTCATGTCCCATGTTGGGCACCAA
>VZTV01099631.1:1669-16744 GCA_013400875.1 Anhinga rufa
CTCAGACCAAACTCGGTTTCTGCAGTTCCTCCCCCCCCTCTGAATTTTAGCATGCTTTTCTTCTATGTTTTTTTTTTTTTGTCAGAGAACTACACGCAGAGTGCTTCTGCATTTAATTACAAACAACTGCAAATAAACGAAGCCCTCCATTTTGGTGAACAATTAACATTTTAAACAATCACACATCCCATGACTAAGATGTCAGCTATTTATGCTAAAATCCTATGCATCTGCTTAAGGCTAGATGCTGAGCTTGGCTGCCCCCTTGGTTCAACGCATTTCCCAGGAGGCAGGAAGTAGGCTTGGTTATCAGGTGAGTAAGAGAAGCTGGAAAAACTCAGTTGGGAGGCAGGATTCTTTTTAATTTTTGCTCCTGAGTAGGGCANAGTGGGTGTGTGTGTTTTATTACTGCAATTACTCAAGATAGGTTGCCACAGTGATTAGATTTTGCTGTGTTTACCAGCCACACACATCACTGCCTCATGGTGATAAACTGTTTGGGGAGAAGAGCCAGATGAACATAGACACACTGAGAACTGTTCTGTTGCTCAGGAGAAGCATTAATGACACCCCAGGCAGTGCTCACAGTTACAAGCAGCACTCTCTGTTATTCCCAACAACGGGCTCAGCAGCAACACCTCAATAAATAGCTGTGAAATACACCATTGTTGTGACCCCAAAAATGTGCCAGAAAAAGTTTATGGCCTCCTTTGAGAAAAAAATGGCCATGTGATGCATTTGTAGGTGTTAACAAGGCATGTTGTAAAACCATTTGTGTGACTTCTTAAAACTTGCCTTTAAAATACTGATTAATCTTAAATTACTTTATCATAGAAGTTCAAAAGAATTTAAAAATTAAGTACAACCTCAGTGCATATTGCAGCCTATCATCTAGATTACACACAAAGACCTGAACCCAAAGAGCCACTGAAACCAGCGAGTCTTTCAATGGGCTTCAAGAAGATCTAGAAATCAGTCCTTATTTTGTTAAATATTTAAGAATATCAATCCTTTAAAAAAATTAACTTACATCATACAGAAAAATAAATCCAGCAATGGAGGATGTAAGATAGAATGAAAATCGCCAGCTGCAAAATTAAAATTAAAAAATAAGAACAAAGCATTATTTTTTTTTTACAGATACTGTCCTAAGCCAGAATTACTGCAAATCATTGTATATCACAGATAATCTTCACATAAATGTGCCCTCACACTCCACATTAAGGGTTGTCACATATTAAATATTAATCATTTGGATATAGTTAAATATTTAAGCTTTGACTAATTGCTAAAGCAGTAAGTTGTTTTACATTATCACAATAGAGATATCTTGATTGTGATTACAGCAGCGATTTTCCAGCCAGGCATGAGCTGATCCAGAGAACAGCCACAGCAAATGTAATAAATTCCCTAAAAGTTAATGTTTGATAACGGCAACCTTTCCCGCTGTATCAATCCCTCTAGAATATTCACACTGCGCTAAGAACATCTCATAGTTCCCTGGCTCCAGGTCTTCCAGCCACGTGGCACATACTTTCCAATCCAATCAAACACCGTGAACACCGACAGTGACTCGTCTCAATTGCTGGGTTAGTTTCTTTTGATCTCTCTTAACACCGATTGTTGAAAACAGGGGATCCCTATGAAACTTTAACAACAGCTATTAGATTAGTTTATGCCTTACTATGGGGGTCCGAACTAACTATAAACCTCACTCTCCGACTCGGTTTGCCAGCATTTAGCCTGATCGAAGCTTTTTGTGGCTTAAACGGATATCCATCAAGACGGATAAAACTTCCAGGTTTTCACCACCGATCTAATAAGTCAAAGTTATCGTGTATCTTAGCGAACCGAAACTGTGCTGTTGCTTATATATGCCAGAGGAGGATGCTGTGATTTGGAGCCAGCAATCAACATTGTAATGACTCGAGGCTGCGTGGGAGGTATTGTCCCTGGGACTGGGTGCGGCTGGAGACTCAGCAGGAGCATTCCCACTCCCACCTCTACAGGTGATGGAAAACTCCTTCCTTTCCATGCTTCTCCTTGGCAAGAACAAACCTGACCTTTCCCAGAACAGCTCTTAGAGATCAGTAGGAAAACACCTTGGGACTTCACGTGCTAAGAAAGGTCATGATCACAGAGGCAGGCACATGGCCCCAAATCCAGTGAGAACGTTTTCTAGAGCGAGAGGTATCCTGGAGGAGAGCAGCTAACAGCCTCCCAGAAAACCTAAGTTTGCTAAAAAGGAGGAGAGGAGAGCCTCAGGAAGAACACTACCAAGGGATTGAAAGATGTATAAAAATGAGATTGTGGTCTCTGGCAAACAGGAGAGAGGATGATGAGAACATGCCTGGTAAAAGCAGCCCCTTCTTTCTGCGCCCTACATTACCTGGAGGCTGATATCCCAGGTGAAAGAATGAGATGCTCAAAAGACTGAGCCAGCATTTTACAAGAAAAACAAAACAAAAGATGAGGACATGGAATGGCAGAGGCTAGACAAGATAATGTCTCATGCCTGAGGAAGAAGCCAAGAAAACAATTACGAAATTGCCACTTGGTACACTGGTAATAAACAATCATTTTGCTTTTCAACTTTAAAGCATCTTTCCTCAGACGATTTGAAAATAATGCTTCAGAACACCCACTGCACAGACAGAAAAATTCAAAAGGTACATGGTGGAAATTAGAAGAGCAAATGGAAGGGGAGAGTGGAACCCACAAGTAATACCTGGCTCAGAGTTAACCAAGAGGTGCTATGAAAAACAACACCACGGCATGGGATAGACTTCTTACACAGGGGCCGATTCTGCCCTCATGCCTCCCATTTCAAGCAAGGGAGGTGTAGGTAGTCCAGTAGCTATAGTGGGACTGATTCTGTGTCGATTGTGAAGTGTAAGTGGTTTTCTGAATCAGACCCAAAGCACAGAGCACCTAACAAGACTGTACCATTAGTCCCCAGCCCTACAAACATATATTGAACGCACTTGGCAATAAACACTCAGTGCTTCAGATGAACTCATTATACGTGCAAGACTGCCAGAGCACTACCTCATTTTGCATTTAGCCAAGCTTCTATATGAATTTGGTGAACAAAACCTAAAGTAAAACTCATCCAAATTCACCAAATTTTACCCAAGTGCCTTTTAAGCTCTGAACCTGGCCACCACGGAGAGCACTGAACAGCAATGCAAAAGGATTTTGATTTAACCTCAAGAATCTTTTCTCTTGAACTGGGTCTAACAGAAAAGAATTTAGTAGGTGAAGTTAAAGGCTGGTAAGCCTTTTAGGCACGTAAGGTTTCATGCAAAGGGCTTTCCAAACCCCAGTATTGCTTAACTGGGAGCACTAATAGCTTAAGTATGGTTTAGATCTGGCTCATCAGATTTTCCTTGTGATTCAGAAAAATGATCCCAGAGATTGCAGGCTTTCAAAAATTTCATAACACCGACTACTAGCGTGGAATAACTCTGTTCCTCATTTGTTGCCTTGAGAATTATATCCAATTAAATTCACTGACAAAGAGCAGAGCAAGGGTCACAAAATTGCACAAGAGAAACCTGTTTGCTTCATTCTCACTCAAGCTGCCAAGCAAGTTTTAATTTCAGTCTTTGGCTGCGCATTACTAGAGACGTGCATCCACAGCAGGTAGGTCTGTTATCAATAGCAGGAAATCTTATTGTCACTTGTAAACCAAAGTTAACTGATCCACAAAACAACGGTAGGAATAAACCGTGGATGTCGTCTGCCAGGACAGTTTACTCAACTCAGGCTTCAGAAGCAACGCATCTACGTCTACCAACTGGATTTGTGCCCACCACAGGACATCAAATCATTATCATATTGATTCACACTGAAAAATAATCTTGATAAAGTACTCACCTTTGAGCTTTGTAGATGTACTTTTAACCCCCATGCTTTAAGCTAATCTACACTAAAAAAACACTGAATATTACAGTCACGAATTTTTGTCAATCTAATTACACCAGTCAAAAATGCAAATATAGAGGACATTAGGAAAGTGTTTTACACTGGTACAGTTAATTTCAGTATCCAAAAGGGATGAGCTACGTAAGTAAAGCCATACCTATTTTGGGATTTGCAGTTTGTATGAGATTTTTGGATAATACTGGAATAGTTAAATAGTAAAATGATTAGTATGGGGAAATTCTCGCACATTTGTGAAAAAAATCACTCTTGAATGCTTTTCCAGTTTTCAATCATATGCAGGAGGTTTCAAAACTTTTTACAAATTCATTATTATCAAAATTGCACAAGAGCCCACTCTCATCAGCATATTTGAGCTCATGCTTTGCACAGTACCCCGTGTTCAAGCTCTGACACCTACCATTTAGTTAGGACGCCACGATTCCTGCTCTTGAACTGACTTCTCTACACAATAGCATGACAGTATGGATTCATATATAAACAAGAGTGAGTAAGCATTTTTGTTCCCCGATGATTACTGGCAGACAGAAAAATATTTTCTTTTTCTCTGCATGTTTTCATTAAGCACTATGTAGCAGGAGCCTACAAATAAGTCCATTATTACACAATGAAGAAAACCATAAAATATTTGAGGTTGTTTTTTTTTTTTTTAGGAGAAGCTGCTACCCTAATCTTTTCAAGTCATACCTTTTGAAGAAACGCTACTAGATCCTTTCAATTCGCTTGTGTATGCACAAACCAAAATGCTAGTCAGACAGACCCAACTTTCTGGAAATGAGTCCCCCTTAAAAGGCACCCGAGGACCTCAATCATTTTTTTCAAAACAGTAAAATCCATAATAATCAAAAGCGTTGTCTTTTCTTACAAAGCTTCCTGGAATTTCCGAAGCACTGTTGGGATCTCAAGGTTTCGCCGTCTCCTAAACCACTTTTCCACCAAACGGACTGTACAGTTGCACTTTTTGGCAAGGCCTTGAATTTCTGACTGCAAAAAGTAGAATAGTGTTAGCAACAAGATGCACTCCAATGTCATTTTCATTTATTTCATAGTTCACAGATCAGCTTCCCACTGTTATAAGGTCTTAATTTAAAAATATTACTAATATTAGATATCTATGGGGGTTTACCTTGGTTTAATTTTTGTGTGGCACTCACAAAACCCCTGGATTTTCTAGATGCTAATTTATATAACTATAGCAGGCACTAAATGTACAGATCCACAAACTGTGCTATTGTCTTTCTGGTGGCTTCTAATAGTTTCAAAAAATGCAACTTCTACTGCTAAGCAAGATGTTGGACTGGAGGGGGAAGTGCCATGTATTGACACATGTCGATATTGTACCTAACAGCTTACCTAATTATATTATTAGATTATATTTAAGTGAGTCTCACAGGTGAGACACAGACCTGGAATTAAGCTGACCTGAGCTCTGTTCTCAAATCCAAGGTACTTCTGTAGTACAGGACAAGTCAATTAACCTTACTGAGCAAAATCCAGACTGCCTTTTAACACCTAAAAATAAAGCAGAGCTAGAGCGTTGCCTGGAACTGCATCTAGCCATTCAAGTGCCACGGTCGGGTGTCTCTGCTTTACATGTGCTCTGAAGGCGAAGCGGCTCTGCCATGCTGCCATGCCAGCATGTGCTAAGCACAAAGCAGCGCGACTTCTGCGTTTCTGTGTGCTCAGTGGCCCAGGTGCAGCAGCCTGTAGGCTTCCTCTTCCCTCCCCTCCATGCTGAAGTCAGAAGGTGTGGGCTGACCTCACCTGGGGCTGCTGCAGGAGCAGAGGTAGTGCAAGACTCATTCCTGGGGAAGCTCTTTCCTGCAAGGCTAGTATGCAAATAGTGGGTGGCAGCAGCACTGCCTCCACCAAGGTAAATCCAGTTCAGTTAGTCTCCTACCCCCAGAGAAAGCTCTGGTATGAGAGCAAAGGCACCTCAGCTGCCGGGAAGGACAGGAGTGCAAACAGCCTCTGTGTTCAGCCCATCCCACTTGCCACACAGGAATACTGACTTTGTTTTGACAGACGATGGAGCTTAGATGTCCTCAATTGCCAGCCAGGCCTCTACATGCGTTCTCAGGCACACCAGTCCCCAAGCTGGACAGCTAAAGGAGGCAGCCTGAATCTTTCCCATGTACTGACAAGTATAAAAATGCTGTGCTTCCTTTCAGAGATTAATCATCAAACTGTACTCATGCAGAAGGAAGGTGTGAAATAGAGAGATCAGGATACTTGCCCAGATAGAGAAGAGCTCATATGTGAGCATGAATACATCTACTCCTGATGATATCAGGCAAAAAGACACAGTAAGAGAATAGCAGAGTTAGGGATAGAAAGCAAAGTTCCACATATCAGTAATTATCAATATCCCTCACTACTAGAAAGCACTTTTATTTTCAAAAACAGTGTAGGAACACTGCAATTGTTTGGTATCTGTACTTCGGTAAGTGAACTTTCTGAGGGTGCATTCACAGCAACGAACCTGTTTTCCGTCAACAATCAATCAAGTTGCCTCATTTTTTGAGATGGTAAACATTGGTTATTATTTTTTCTTGTTCAAATGTAAAAACAAACAGCAAGGTAACAGAAAGATTGCTTTTCTTTCTCACATAAGCCAGGATTAAGTATGCAGCAATATAACAGATCAAAAGGCTTCCACGCCAGCGTTCCAATATTATAGCTTGCAATAAATATGATACTGCTTTCCAACAACAGATGTCAGCTGATGTTTTCTCCAGGCAGAATGAGTTAAAGATGGAACACTGATCTTCACTGGAAATAATATTAAACAGTCTAACCTAGAACAGCATGCCAGAAAATTAAACATCTTAAACATATTTTCTGTTTTGGATGCCATATACCCTTGTCAGCAGAACAGCAACAAAAACCCAAATAAATTAAGTCATCTGTCAATCAGCTGGAACTCATCCCATGATGTCATTGCTGATAGCTGATTGAAACAGTAAGACTTGGGATTTTCCAAAACCAAAGCTAGTTTAAAAGAATGAGAATCCTTACTTGGGATGGATGTTTTGAGCACTCCCGGAAATAACTCTCTAAAACAGGATTAGGCTGCGGCTTCACACGTTTTGCATTCTTTATACCCAAGGCTTTTGCTAGAGGTATAGCAAGATATCTGAAAAGACATACCATGAAAAACTTTAAAAATACAACACAGTTACAAGACCTTAGCTATTTTGACACCAGGATATGAAGAAATTAAATCTGAAGCTATTTAATCTGCCATAGGATATGACAGCGCACTGTGAGAGAAAGGAATCTCCCTCTAGCTACTCCCAAGAGAGGAGCATAGCACATTAGCAGCTATGCAAAATGCAAAACCAAGAACTCAAGTTTGTGGTTGTGAAATGCTATAAAGCTAAAGGAAAATCCTGATTTTTGCGTCCTTGTGTTTTTCAGAGGCATATTAGAGTTAAGCAACAGTTAAGAGTGAGTGAAACAAGAACAGATGCTTTCTCCAGGTGAGCTGAAAGATTGCTGCTGGGATACTTTCTCCTAGTGGCAGATAGTCACTTAGCACATTGCTTCACTGGGCTACCACTGGCCAAGATATTTGGCTTGCGGCCTCTAGCTTGTGGCACACAGCAACTCCCCCGGAGACTGACGGCTTCTCTTTCTCTTCCATTTTCCAAACCAATTGCTGCAGAGCATGCCAAATGCTTCACTCTTCTACTTGGGCAGGCTTTTCTGAAAGAGCCCCCCTTCGCTCCTGCTGATATCAGCAATTGATTCCTTGTTACTCATAGCAGCGGTCAGTTTTCCTCATTCAAGGGCAGATTCACTGCAGGCCAGATGTGTGGGCTAATTATTCACACAAGTGATTTCCAACAGCAGCGCAGTGAGACACAGTTGGGCAAGCATTTGCTCAGGAAACACCGTGACTGTTTATAAACATACGATCCAAATTACTTTTGATCTCTAACATAAATGATCTTATCTGGTTCTGGTTTAAGTCTGTCCAACTTACGACATTCCAAATTCCCTCATTCTATCCTGAAATAATTAGGAAAACCTACTAATCACATTCTTTAGAGCAAAAGAAGAAAGTCAAGCAAAAACACACAAATAAGTCAATGCACTGCAAATCTTAATATATTTGTAGCATTTCTTCTGTGGAGCCAACCTCTGCCTGTCCCATAAGATTCCAGCTGCAGAAGCAATCCATCTTTCAGTGCCAAAGTGCGAAAAAAAAAAAGAATCAGTATTACTAGATCTCCATAAAATGTTCACATGAAACTTTTGAGATCCCTCCAGTCTGCCTGCCCGGTTTTGCTAGAGCTAGACACCTGGGCTCTATCAGCCTCACACAAATGTGTTGGTGGAAGACCAAACAAAAGGAGAGGTTTGGTTCGGAGGACAAATACCTCTACCCTTCCACCGAAACAGAAAAAGCAAGAGGAAACCTAAATGGTTTTGGATTAATTGTATCTCTAGTGAAAGGAGATAATTAGAATTATCCAAACGCTGTTCTAGAAAAGCTAGATAGAAATATTTTCCTTCTATATTAGACCACAGCCACATGTACCTAATAGTGAAAATGTTTCCCAGTTTTTCATCTGCTGCATTATCCGTGCTAGGATCTTTCTAGCAAACCACCAACTAATCCTCCTTTATAAAAACATAAGAACATTGATCCAAAGAGATCTTATTTTTCAAAAATTTTTAGCATTAATGAGGATTAACATAAGCACAAAATTGCATTTATGGTTCTTACCTTTCACTGAAGAATCGGATAATCAGCAATACAAAAGCATACGGTATTGTGGCATATAATTGATGTGGTTTTGGAAAGACAAGTCCATCACGGTCTACAAAATGCTCCCATGTGACATTGACAGGCATCCAGATATTCTCCCACCAGAACCAGCTGTTCAGTGTCTTTAATATCTGCGCCATACTAAGTGAATAAAAAGATAATTAAAAATTACTCCTAACGTATTAAAAAGAAAACTCAATAAATAAAACATATTGAACCTGCTGTGTAGAACAGTGGTTCCCAGCTGGCAGGACATCTCCTACAGATAAGGTACAAGCAAATAGCAGATGAGGCTCAGTCCCATGAGAACAAGCTGCCCTGGCCTGCACTGGTATTGCGGGTCCAACAGAGACACTCTACAGAGAAACTGCAGGCACTGTGGAGAGGCTCAGGTGTCCCAGACGACATCAAGAGCAAACAGACCTTGTCAGTGAAGTCTGCAATTGTGTCAGTTTTCTCAGGGAAAGGAAAAAAAAAATCAGTTACAGGAAGCTGAAAATCCCTTGGTTTAGAGCATGCAGGTAGAATTATCATCCAGGAGAAGATAAAATAATAGAGCTAAATTTTGATCTGGTATAAACCGATGCAGAGCCTCTGAAATCTGCAGCAGGGACTTAATCTATGGTCTCATTTCAGTCATTCACACTAGACTGCTTAGTACCTGGTCAAATCTTTTACAATAGTAATTTATAATCTATCATACCAATACACAAAAGATAAAGAGAACTGATCTTACCTAGGCTGCCTTCGTAAATTAAATGTAAGTGGGTGGAAGGGTGGAAAAGAAATTATAAAGGTCCAAGGGGTGACTCAGTTCCGTAATAATGAATTACTGAATGCTGAATTACTGCTGCTTAATATGCTAATGGTAATATACACCTTCACCCTGATTTTGCAAACACCTGTGCACAGGACCAAGTATAAAAGTTACAGTGCACAGCGAGCTTTTTGGGGGATTTGCAACTATGATTTAACTGTGACCAAATCCTAGATCAGAATAAAATGTCTAAAAATCACTTCTTGAAGGAAAAAAATTCACTTAAACAATAGCATTTAATTCTTGCAAAAGTCTAATTTTCAAGCTTTGCATTCTACATTATTTATTTAGAAATTCCTGTTATCCCTCATTTAGTTGTAAGGACTTTACAGTACAAGCATGTTATATATCCTATAAAAATATTCTAAAATTGAATAAAGATAGAAGTTACTATAATGTTTTCCATAAGGCTGAAATAAGTAATTTTTCTATAATTTCCAGGACTAATAAATTTAAACAACTTTTTCCATACTGAAGTTTCCTATAAACCAGAAAAAAATATGAGGAAATGACTGATTTCACATAGTTTTGATGAGGAAACAGTTGAGCTGGAAGAGTTTCAACCATGTCTCCTCATAGCGTTCGAAATCCCACCTGAAGATCTCGCAGCGATACATTTCTATAGGATCAAGTGATAAGACCAAGCGATGCTGAGGACATATCGTAGCTCAGGCCCTTTCATGTTCCTCCATATTAAGCAGGGGCCACACAACTTCAGTTTTGCCTGCAGCCACATGTAGCTTCCACCCGTGCCAGATCAGGACACCCAGCTTAGTGCGCTCAAAGCGGCGTTCCACATTTGGACGCGGCTGGCTCCGAAGCCCGCTTTAACCAACAGCTAACGAGCGGGCCCTGCGATCCACGCTGGGCTGTTTCCACTGAGCTAAAGCCTTGCAGCAGGTTTGTGAAACAGAGACTTGTATCCATCAAACAGAGCTGGGTTAACAGACACTGCGAATCAATTTACTGGCCATGCACAGTAGCCAGTATTGAAATATTAATAACCCAGCCATTTAATCTTTTTAAATGCCAAAGGGGGACAGTAAAAACCTACTGAATGAATTGCGTGTGTATAAGCAAATGCAAAAATAAAGGAGGGAGAAATCACAACTGTTCCTGCACCAAGACTTTATGTGCCAAGTTCCAGCCTAGAGCAATTTTTTTACTGCTGAATTATAAACTCCTGGAAGTAGGGATTTATAATGGGGCTGCTAACAGACCCTTAACTACAGCTAGCAGGCGCCATGATAATGAAGCAGGGCTTTGAAACATGACGTTTTAGGTCAGACAGAAAGTCTTGCAGACAAACTGCCCTAGAAGACCAGGGGAGAGGCTCATTACACAGTTCTGCTTCCTAATATATCTATATTCTTAAACTAGATTGCGCACTGCGAACTCTCACAAACTGTAACTGCAGTAAAACCAGGCCAGTCTATTGTGACAGAGGAAAGAGCACTAACAGCCAGACTGTGGTGAGGTGGGTTGTAAGCGAACATGCACCCAGAACACTTAAACCCTAGAAAAACACAGGGGTGCGTATTTTCATATTGGATTCTTGGGATTTCACTAATTCATGTGTTCCTTCCACACGTGGATGCCTTACCGTATGGCTACCTTTTCAGGTCTTAAATTACTTAATACATCTCTATTAAACTAAGCTCATAAGCACATGCTTAATCTAAAATTTAAGGGAATTCTGGGATTTGGAGTCTGATCCAGAGTCCACAGATTTCAGTAGGAATCATTCCTCACAAACACCAGATAGAGCCATAGAAAGGCGGGTTCTCTGAAACTCTTTCTTCTGTAATCCCCTGTATTTGTGCCAGGATTTGCCCTTGCGCACAGGGGATTAGACCATCCCTGGTGAACCTTGTCCAAGTCAGAACACTGTTGATGAGATTCCACATCTGTCTGCAGCCTATTCTTACACTTCGTTACCCTCAAATTGAATGTTCGCCCTACATCCAACCTATGTTTTCACTGCAGCAGATCAGGCCATTCCTCTGGCAATCTTGGAGATTTCCATCTTCATAATAGCAGCTATTTAAGTAGTCGGGCTGTTTTCCTGTCTCTCTTCCACTTCAGTTCTCATCATGAGGTTACTGGAGCACCTGGAAGGTGAGGAAGTCATTCCAAACACACCTGGGCAGCAGTGACCATAGCATTTTACAGTTTTTCTGTCTTCTTTGCTCTTAAATGGCTGACAGGTGTGGCTATGTGATCAAGTAGTTTTATCCCTCCTTAAATCACGGAGATCCTGAAACATATAGGAACTCCCTAAATACTATTTTGTCACACACATCATATACAAGCAAGGTTCTCTTCTCTTGTGCTACAAACAAGCTGTGGGCCTTTCAGCTTTCTAAGAAATATCTCATGAAACCCACACATACTTTGTAAGTTTTTCTGTACGAAAAGGAAGCTGACAGCCGACAGAAGTCTCCGTCTCAGGAAGCACCACTCAAAGCAAACTAACAGGGCATAACTCAGCTCTAGCTTTATGTATCATCTCCTCCACACATATTTGCTACTTCCTAGAAACCCTGATTAAAATTAGTATTGAAATTCAATTACACCTTTAAAGATGAACCATCTATTATCCCATCCCCTCTGCCAAAAAGGTTCTTTCAATGTTCCCTCAGCATCACTGATACAAATAATCCAGCTCTACAGTTTACTCACCACATCTACAGCAACCACTGTCCCAAATGCTAATCCTCATTATCAGCTTTCTCCACATTATGACTTGACTGCTTCATTCTAAATGACTTACTTTGAATCCTTTTGGCCCTAAACAATGGCTGTGTAAATCATGACAGAAGAGGCTAGAGGATGGAGAACAGGAGACAGACAGAAAGCACACAGGTCATTTGTCTCTAGCAAGCTTTGTCTATTAGAAAAACCGTAGCTGCCATTTGCTGATCTCTCCTCTCCTGATTACCAGATGCCTGGGACAACTGTGGCAGAGCAACTTCTCAAAACCCTTCACCCCACACCTGTGCCAATTCACCAGCCAGAGCCTGAACAGCCAGAGAGAGCAAACTCTGCTTTCAGACTACATCAGGTTAAAGGCACATCGCCAGTGCCATAGGAGAGAAAGTTTTCCCATTATTGCTTGCACACTAGTTTTTCTGGAAAAAAGGTTTTGCCCCACAAGGGCTATTGTTCCAGCATATTACATGTAGACTAACCTCAAGCACTTGCATATATTTTAAATTATGTTGTCTATACTGTTTAGTTTTGGTTTTAACCCAAAGCTTTTTGGCAGCTTGTTAAATCCTAACAGGTTAGGAAGGCCAGTAACCCTTTGGCCACACAATCTTACACTGAGAACACCTCTTCCAAGTGCCCATAGCGTGAATGGGAAAGGGAGGGCATCCACCACAGGTCCTCTATGGAAGGGACTAAAATAGGCAGAAGTCTTTCAGCCGTCCCTTCTGCCACCCAGGGGCTATGAGCAGTGATGGTGAGGCAGACGGGCATTTCCTCATATAGTGCCTGAAATCTGGGTGGGAAATGCGAGAACCAGTTTCTTATCACTTGGTAGAGTAAAGTGTGTTTTGCAACAGGCTCATTTTATACTGCTGAGAAATTTCCTCCTCCGAGAAACGCCATGACTGCGGTCCTCGGGACCCAGGTTCGTTTCCCTAGTACATCAGCGTAAAACTAGAGGACACTTACTTTTTCAGGAGCTGGTTACCACACAAAGGCAGGTGTTCCAGTGTAACCACAAGTGGTGGCAACCAGTTCCAGTGCTGGGATCAGGCTGTAGGTACTGGATTTCAAAGGCAGCTGATCTTTTTAGTTTGCATAAACTGTTGCAAGTTGTTATTCTCCCTTCACAGGCACTGCTTCCAAAGAATGGGCAGCAGATACAAAGGCCCAGCTCGTCCTGATTTGGGACCAGCTCTTACAAGAAACCTGAAAGCCTACCCAGCCTGAACCTCCTACTGGTAAGAGTGCTGAGCTTAGAACTTTTTTACTTGCAGCTTGTAACAACACCAAGCAAGCAGGAGCGAGAAGTGACAACAGCCGAGTGACCCATATTCTGCCCAGCCTAGGGTGAAAAACACCCTGCTTCTTCCCAGATTCCTATCCATACACCAGCACCCCCAATATTATTTTCATTGACAAAACTGAAATTGTTGCCTTTGCTCTAGAAGGGCCTAAAAGCCAGTCTAACAATAAAATAAAGATATTTTAGAAAACCGGAAAGTTTCCCTGCATCTTAGAAATTAAATACTCCAAGTAAAGAAATCTAATCACCTCCTTGCTAAGGAAGGATCTCCTCTGTGGCCTGATCTAGTTTTAAATGGGCTAGCACAAAACAGGAAAATCAGGAATGATTACTTGAGGAACTGCATCCTTTATAATTAAAGGAAAGCCTACACAGTTGGGAAGTACCAATGTGAAGTTTCTCAAAGCTCTGTTCCTTGGATCCTTGATATATTCAGCTAAAAAAAAATAAATCTCATTTTTAATGCCATTAAGCAAAAAAGGGGCAAATTTTGGTTTGACAAAAGCTACGTGACTACATTTTGAAAAACAAATTCAGGAGCTGCTTTGAAGTGGAATATCTGGCTGCTGCAGTCTGGGGAATTAATAAAAAGAAAACAGAGCCAAAGCTTTGATTGCGTTCTCCACACAAAAGCTCTTGCTTGCAAGAGCTGCATTTCCAAAACCAGAACTAAGGGAAGGCGATATCCAGGCTTGAAGGATGTGTTAGGAGGATTTCCTATCCTTATTTACTGAATAAATTTAAAACCCAACGGATCACTAACACAAACATGCAAGTCAAAGAAGCCTTAATTTCTCTAAGCATCTTATTAGACTGTCTATTCAGCGTGACTCCAAAAGTGTAACAGAGCAAGAATTAAGTCGGTGGAAAACAAGAATAATGTAATTTTCTTATTTCTCTCATAATTTGGTAGAAGGGGTAAAACTGCTGCAGTGACTGTTGGGAAAAATCAAGTCTCCCAGATATCAAAAGATATAGCAAAGCTGTCCCAGGCTGTTAATCATCAACATTAAACCAAAGTGGCTTAAAAGAGTAAATAAAGATCAGATCCACCCATCAGATCCATCACAGGTTTTGGTTTTGCTTGAGACTAAGCAATATATGCAACAGCTAACGCACAAGTTTCAGTAGCAGATTTGTGTTCTGCTAAAACCAGGCAGCACATTGTTTAAAGAATCCCAACTGCGATCATCATGAAGCAGGTGAGAAAATATGGGACCCACGCTTTGATGCTAGCAGTTATGCAACCTTTTTCCTACTGAGGCTAGCAGAAGCACTACCGAAGCGACAACTTTTCCATAGTATTGGGATTTTTTTTTAAAGGGTATTTTTAATAAAACCCCAAAATTCCCCACATGTACAAACCCAAACTCGTTAATGGTTTAGTATTCATGCAAGTGCTGGCAGTCAATATTGTGCCATGCAGCCTTTCGAAGGTACAACAGCTGCTGTGTACATCTTCTGGACAAACTTGCAAGTCTGAGAAATCACAGGATGTGACACTAGATTAGCTTCTCC
>VZTV01099633.1:1676-11949 GCA_013400875.1 Anhinga rufa
TGTGGAAATACTAATCAATGACCTAGAAGTCGGGCTGCTGATGGTGGTACTTAGCACACCAGTGACAATTCTAAAGGCTTACTTTGCTATACCTTTAAGAGAAAGTTGGGTGCCTTTTCCAACTTGAATTGTAAAAGCATTAATGTTTACATTCACATGGGATCTGGATTGTGTGCAGTCTTAAAGGACTGATATTCCTCTGCTATAGGTGCTTCTGCTTTTCTCCATGGGTTAATACCTCTTTCTTTTTCATATTCCTTTCCACAAGCATCTTGAGCCTTGGTAAGGAAGGATCACTTCCTCTGTGTTTCTCCCAAGTTAATTTTCTGCTTAAAAATGATAAAAACAGAGGTGAAAGGCTTAGTCATTGCAGGAGAGCTTAGGAATGCTTCTAGGGCTCAAGAAGGGTTTTCACGTATTTAATGAACCTTCTACACAAGTTTAAGTAACTTTTGAAAAAAAGACTTGTTAGAACTTTGCAGCACTCCAGAAAAGTAGGGAGACCTATAATGTATAGGTCTAGAGCTATTCAGTTTTGGGTTTGCCTTTTTTTTCTCCTCGGGGTTGTTTGGGATTGCATCCTAGTAAGTATTTTTATTGCAAAATAAGCAGAGACTGGTTTGTTTGTTTGTTTTAAACCTACATCTGTTGTGGCTGCTTACACACCCTTGTGCTGCTACAGACTCCTTAGCAAGTTTATTAAAAGTAGATGTTGTTCATACACCCCTTTCCTCCTCTGTTTCTTTTCTCCTGATGCTTATGAACAGTGTTTTGAAATCCGCAAATGTCTGATTGTCTGCTCCCCTTCCAGGCTACTTTTTAAGTCACCTTATTTTCATCTGATTGATAAAATTAAGCAGTGGGAGGGACTAGGAAAGCTTAAAACTACTACTGGTACTGGCCCCGTGTTTTGTAATGTCAAACATAGTGTTATTTCCATATCTATCTTTGCTTGTGCTATTGAAGATAGTTGGCTGAAGACCTTCAGGAGCTTTTGGTGTGTCCTTGCTCTGTGCAGATGTCTGGACCTTCTAATAATTCCAGTAGCACATGCAATGAAAACTGAAGTGGTCTGATTTCACCTCGCTAAGCATAGATGATGGTTTTTGCAAGTACTGATCCTCTAACTACCAATCCTTTTGTATGCTGTCAGGTAAGGTCGGCTCCCAAGTTCCTATGCCGAGCAGCAACTCAAAATAAATGCAGGAGGACTGATATCACAGGGAAGTTGAGTTAGGGACCATCTGTGCAAATCAGACGTAGGGGATCAGAGCCAGCTGAACATGAACCTGGTATCTGCGTGAAGGACAAAAGCAGTGTGATAGTTATACAAGACTCACTCCTATGGAGATGAAGGCAGCAATCTGACAACCAATCTGGAAGGTGTGGAGGTGCTGCACAGGCTTATTCATCCTTTGGACTATTAGCCTTTGCTGATCTCCCTTGTGGGCACCAGTGATACTGCTGGGAGTAATCTGGAGTGCATTAAGGGTGGGTACAGAGCACTGGGGATGAGGGTGAAGGGCAAGGGGGGTGGGTGGTGCCTCATCAATCTTGGCAGTGAGAGAGGGTAAGGCCTAAGCAGAAGTGGGCTCATCCAGGGTGTCACGGTTTGGCTGCATACCTGGTGTCATAGGCAGGGCTTTGGCTTCTGTGACCATAGTCACAGCGAGGGCTACGGAACTGGGATGGGATATGTTTGACAAAGCATGGCAAAGGTATCTTTGCAAACAGGCTTCCTAACCTAATGAGCAGGGCTTTACATAAGGTATGCTGGGAAGGGTTACCATAACCTGGAGAGAACTGAAGGTACAAGAGGCAAAGCAGATGCTTCTGGGAGACAGCACAACAGGGGAGGCTCTCACACTTCCCCTGTAAAAGCAGCACAACTGGGGACCCACCTCAAATGCCTCTACACAAATCTGTGTAGCATGAGGAACAAGCAGGACAGTCTATGCACAGCTAAGACCTCTGTGTGAAGGAGTTGTATGCACGGAGCTTTGCCTTGGGTCAGGTAATGAGCCAGTAGTGAGCTTACGGGTAAGGATCAGAAGACAGACCGGCACAGGTGATGCTGTAATAGGTATCTGCTACATCCCATCTGATTAAGAAAAGGGGTTGGGGAAGCATTCTTTAGGCACCCGCAGAAAGTCTTAGTCACAGACCCTCCTACTCATCAGTGACTTTAATCACCCTGCTGGAAGGGCAATGTGGCTGAGCACCTGAGCACAACCGATCCAGGAGATTTATGGAATGTATTGATAACAATTTCGTGATGCACATGACTGATGAACTGGTGAGGGAAGGTGCTCTGTTGGACCTGCAAGTCACAAGTGAGCAACAACTGTTGGATAGTGTAAAGGGCAAGGGCAACCTTTGCTGCAGCAACAATGAGACCTGTGGAGTTTAAGATTCTGAGAGGAATAAGCTAGAATCAGGACTTCAGAAGAGTATGTTTTGGCTTGTTCAGGCACCAGCTTGCAGGATCCTGTAGGAAACTTTCCTGGAAGGAAAGGGCCTGGGAGACTTGGTTAATCAAGAACAGCCTCCTCAGAGCACTGGAACGATCCATCTCAATGTGCAGAAAGTCAAGCAAGCTGGCAAAGAGCCCGCATGGATGAACACAGAGCTCCTGGCTGAGTTCAAACATAAAAAAAGATGCACACAGAAGTTGGAAGCAGGGATAGGCTACCCAGGAGGCATGCAAAGATGTTGCCCATGCATGTAGAAATGGAGTCAGGAAAGGCAAAGCTTAGTTGGAGTTGAAACTAGCAAGGGAGATGAAGGATGGCAAGAAAGGTTTTTCTAAGTGCATTGGCAGGAAAAGAAAGGTTAAGGAGAATGTGGGTCTACTGGTCCATGGTGCAGGGAACTAGTGAAAAATGACAGGGAAAGACTGAGTTACTCTGCCTTTTTGCTACCAAGCTGGTCAGGGGAAGAAAGGCTGAGAGAGATGGGTTTGCTCAGCCTTAAGAAGAGAGGCCTCAGGGAAAACCTTATTCCTGTCTACAGCAATCCAACCAGAGGACAAAGAGAAGGTGGAGCTAGACTCTTCTCAGAGATGCATGATGATAGGACAGAAGGCAATGGACACAAGTTGAAACATGGGACATTCTGATCAGGTATTAGGATTAAAAAAGTTATCATGAGGGTGATCAAGCCCTGAAACAGGTTGCCCAGAGAGGATGTAAAATCTCTATTCCTGGAGGTCTTAAAGACTCGACTGGACATGGTGCTAAGCAACATGATCTGATTAGACCTTCTCTGAGCTGGGGTTTGGATTAGATGACCTTTGGAGGTTCATTCTAAACTGAATTGTTCTGTTATATACCCAGGTGAGCTACTGACTATCCTGGCTTGCATTCCTCCACTGTCCTGTGAGCAATAAAGGCACATGAAGATTTCAAACTCCCAGCATACCACCATATAGCTGGCTTAGTAGTCAGCTTCTACACATTTGTATAGACAAGGCTCTCTTTTTAGTCTCTTCCATACTGGGGACAGTGATCACCCAGCTGGAGGGGTGCCTGGTCCCCATGCTCACTTGGGATATCATGGTTATGAGTTTCAATGAAAGTTCTGGACTCAGACCTGGCAACTCTGCTGCCCCTTTGCTATCCAGAGCATAGCAGTGCAAATTTCTAAACCATATGACAATCATGTGCTGTACAAATAGGCAAGATGATAGCTAGTCTAGCTAATTCCACTCTTCAGACTGGAAATCACCAAATTTAGCTAGACATTGTATGATAAGAACAAAGTGGCCTTGGGAACTCAATAGTCAGCAGTGATATGGTAGGCATCCTGAATGGGCATGAATAGGTTTTTTTCACCAGTTTTTTATAGGACCTGTGTTATGTGGTCAAACATTACTCTTTTTTGGTGGTAAACATCTCTAAAATCAAATGTCCAAATTTCTTTGGGGAGGGATTTGAGATGAGTTCAAGAACACTGTCAGATACTTTCACCTATGATGAATCTCTAGCACATTTTATTCCTTTCCACAGCCTGTCTGATTCATATAGTAAAATCCAAGATTGAAAGGGATGAGATCAACATTGTGTGCTACCTGGATTGTTCTAGACAGAACTGGTGTCCTCAGCCTCTGATTCAGTTGCTAGGTTCTCCATTCATACCCAGAATTACTGCTGCTTCTCTGGTTTGTTTGAATAGTTCTGGGCCCCCCAGTTCAAGAAGGAGAGGGAGCTGCTTGAACATGTCCAGCAGAGAGCCACAAGGATGATCAGGGGACTGGAGCATCTCCCTTATGAGGAAAGGCTCAGAGACCTGGGTTTGTTCAGCCTGGAAAAGAGAAGACTGAGGGGGGATCTTATCAATGCTTATAAGTATCTGAAGGGCGGGTGTCAGGAGGATGGGACTGGACTCCCCTCAGTGGTGCCCAATGACAGGACAAGGGGCAATGGGCACAAGTTGGAACACAGGAAGTTCCACCTGAATATGAGGAAAAACTTCCTTCCTGTGCGGGTGCCAGAGCAGTGGCACAGGCTGCCCAGAGAGGCTGTGGAGTCTCCTTCCCTGGAGACATTCACACCCCGCCTGGACGCGGTCCTGTGCCCCCTGCTCTAGGTGTGCCTGCTCACGCAGGGGGGTTGGACAAGATGATCTCTCGAGGTCCCTTCCAACCCTTACTGTTCTGTGATTCTGTGACATACCTCCTGGTATTTTGGCTTGAGATGCTGGTACAAAGTTTTCACAGACAGCTCATGTGTATAGTCTTTTAATTTCACATACCATCAGCCTGTATTTGTCTTCAAAACCTCACACTTTGCCAAGATAAAAGAAAAGACATGTCTCAGATTAGCTTCGCTTTACCATATCAGTAAAAACAGCCCATCAGAGCAATGCTCTTAGTGTTCCTTGCTATCTTTGGAGTAATTTAAGGAGACATCTCCTTTTCACATACAATATCAAAGCAGATAAAATGCAGATTAACACCATGTTACCAGCAGTCTGCTCTAAATTTCTTACCAAATAGTCACTGCTCAATGTGCATGTCATACCCACTGCCTGCTTCAGCAGCAAGGCAGAAAAAAAAAGTGCACTCACTTCTGTCAAATACAAAGCTTTGACCTAGCTCCTTGGGCTGATGGTACCTTTGGACAGAAGATGTGACTGTTGTTTGTCTGAAAGAGCCAGGGCTCTTTGTTCCTGGAGTCCCAAGGAGATGGGTGCTTGCAGCAGCCTGACCCTGCATCCACTCCAGCACCTATTCAAAAAAAGAAATTGTCCTCTTAGGTCACATCAAAGGTGTTTTTTTCAAGGCTTTGTACTCAAGGCAGGTTGTAAGATGTGCTTTTTGTGTCCAGTTTCCTAAGTCCTGACCTAGTCCTTGCTTTCAGTTTCTATGCAGTTAAGGGAAGTTTGTGGGGTCTCAGTCCCATTGACCTTTGTGAGATGCTTGAAGAGAGGTTAGGACCTTAGCCATATCCAGCAGAAACTTCCAGATCAAAATAAAATAGAAAATTACCCACTTCCAGTCTTGCCTGTGCTAGGTAATTCAGGCTAACTACCATTCAAGAATTACCACATTTATTTTAGGAACAGGAAATGTCTTGTAGCAGGAGGCTTGGCAGCACCAATCTTGATGGAAATTTAAAAAAAAAAAAAGTAATGGAAAACTTAATAGTAACATTTGGAACAGCTGAGCAAGTGCAGTGTGAATTCCCAGGTAAGCACTACCTGGTAATTACTCCATCTATAACTACTTACAAGTGCTGTAGCGCTTCTTCCAGCTTTATGGCAGTAAATGGACCTTGGTCTGGATGGCAGGATTTTAATAACAATTTTTTTCTTGCTGGCTTGTGTTAGAAAGAGTGGTCCTGCACTCCTTTCAGGCACCATGTGCTGCAGAATGGGAGCTAGCCAATGCAGCATAACTTGTTAGAACAGGAAAGGGAATCAGTTCACAAATTCACTTTACCTAATTAAAAAAGTTCTAAGTGTATGGTTAAACATTAGCAAAATAGTTTGAGAAACTTCTCATCCTCCTTCTCTATAATACCATCACTTGGGGAGAGGTAAAGGGAAGGGAGGAAAAAAAAGGAGAAATAAAAGGCAGAGACAATGTTGAGACTTCTTCTTTATGTTTGAAGATTTATCAGTTCTCACATCAGAATGACAGAAAAAGAGAACTGTGATGCAGAAAGGATGATACATCTACAAAATTGCCCTAGTGGTTAAGTACTTTCAGGGGAAATTCAGACCACAGAATCTGTTCTGCTGCACTTTTACTACCCTTTGGAAGGGTTTAAGATTTGTAAGCATTGGCAAATGAAAGCTTTGAAAAATGCCTCACAAAATGCTAAAAAAAGTGTATACTTGATTTTAGAAAAGAACCTGTGGTGGCTGTTGCCCTAATGCAGCTCTCTCTATGGCCAGCCACACAGGTGGAAACATCAGCATGACAAATTTCAGGCCTGAAAGTTTACACAGTATGCACCTTTGCATGGGCAGAACTGGCGAGGCTGCAAGGCACTTCTCCCTCAAGTTGCCATATATCTTTCTCTGCTGTGGACATCCAGACACCGTAGTCTGCTACCTCGAAGAATGTGATGGAAAAAGTGTGGTGCCTTGTCATATTTGATGTTTTTCCCAAGGGTATTTATCTAAAAACCTCTTGCCAAATCCTGATGACATATCCAGAAATGTCCAGATCACAGAAGGAGTTTGCATACTGCCAGAATAGCAGCAATAAGAAGCAATATCCCAGTATGTCTCTTGATTATTCCTGTGTGAGATGTATGTTGTGTATAATGCTTATAAGCAATATAGGACTTGCTGTGCTGTCTCTTCTCCCTTGCTCAGATCTGGATGTCCGAAGAGCAAGCTGTTTTCTTCCCAAGGTGTGTTTCAGCAGTCAGGTGTTTTGTGGTCCCAAGATGACATGTCAGTATGTTTCTTCTTCCCTGTGCTCACAAATAAAGCCAGGTGTGATTTTTTTCCCCCCCGTTATGTTCTGCTTGGTCCTGTTCCTTCCCTATCATTTAGCGAGAGGTGTAACACTGTGCTCAATTTGACAATGAGAATATCGTGCATGTTATAACATTTTGCTTGCATAAATGCATAGTCTTCCTGTTAGCTGCAGGGAATAATTTACACATGTGGTTTTAGTCTTATAAATATTCAAGGTCAGTCTTATAAATAGTGAGTCAGGCCATTAGTGTGTGTTTTGAGGAAGACTGCTCATTTAACTATTCTGGACATTTATGCAGATAGCCTGGAAGCTGCAAGTTAGAGTTGTACCATGCTGGTCTTCTGTTTGGTTTCTTAGTATTTCTTTCTTTAAACTTGCACGTTCAGAAAGGAGACCCATTAAAAGAGAGTGGTGGGGAAGAGGAAGCAAGAACTGCTTCTCTGTGTCAGAAGAAAAGAACAGAAACATAGAAACATAGAATAGTTAGGGTAGAAAGGGGTACTCCACAGATCATCTAGTCCAACCCCCCTGCAATGAGCATCTTCAGCTAGATCAGGCTGCTCAGAGCCCCATCCAACCTGACCTTGAATGTTTCCAGGGATGGGGCATACCTCAGCGGGTGTTTACTTCATTAGTACTGTTTTCCTATCCTGGATGCAGTCAAAATTCCTGATTTGAATAGGGAGAATCAGAGAAATGAGGAAGGGTAGTAACAAATTAGCTGGTTCATAGGTATGCCAAGAATGTTTCTCAACTGTTCCAACACCCATGATATCCTATTAAATAGCCCAATATACTTCCAATTAATATATTCTTTAAAAAGAAAACACATAGAAAATTACTGTAATGCTGAATAATTTAATCAGTTCCTTTACGCAATGCAATAACTTGGAGAATTTCCTGTGAATAGTGTGAGTGACTGCCATCTCTCTGATTCTGAGGACAAATAGAGATATAGCCTCTGTATGCTGCAGTGACCATAATCGATAACTCCTTTGAGAACTGAAATCTGTTCTTTAGGACCACCTGAGATAACTTAGCCAACCTGATTCCTGAGTTGCTAGCCAGAAAGACTGAGGGGCTAAGAAGTAACATTTATGTGATGGGATTATTCCATGTATTTTATAGGCAAATATGTACTTATAGCCAAACTTCTGATATTTGCCTCAGTTTTGGAGAGCCTGTCTGTGAAAGTTTAGGGACTAATTTTTCAGATGCTGTTTGACATGGATTTTCTGCGGTTTGACATGGATTTTCTGCCCAGAAATGAGGCACCCCAGACTGGATGCCTTTGTAAAAGTGTTGTTGACAGTTTTGGCTGCTAGCTATGTGGTATCTTGGTGACTTCCAGCTGTGAAATTAATTAATAGCTCCTGGCAGTCAAGTCACATGCCCACTGTAAGTGTTCTTAACCAAGGTCTTTTACTTCCAAAGCTCTTCCTTGTGCCACAAATAGAGGTGCAGGAGGATGATGGGAAGCAATGTGATCTTGTAATTTTCCTACATGCCTTGCAAATCCAAAGGTCCTGAAATCTTGACAGTTTTTAAATTCCAGCACAATTAACCTGAAAACTTCATAAAACCCAAGGTGTTTGAATATTTCCGTAAAACACACCTTATCTTGGAATAAAACTACTTTTGTCTTACAGCATCCCAATAGGCTTCATTCAGATATGTGAAGCTCCTGGGCTTCTGTAAGAACTCAAGAAAATATAGAAGCCAGACCTTCACTGGTATAAATTGTTGTATGTCATTTTGGTTCAGCTCAGCTCTGATTACTTCTGCTGTTAGAGGATTTTCCATTGGGTTCCAACACCAAGCACCCAGCCTGTAGACTTTGTAAACGTGGTTAAAAGGGCAGCTCAGAGAAAGCTGTTTTTTAAACAATAAGCAGAAACATAATCAGTGAGAATGCTTCCTGTTTCCCTAAATGACCTTAAGGGAAAAAATGAAGGTGTAAAACTGAGACTATCAGACATTTTTTAAAGTGCCTTTTTGAGTAATAGAGACAAATTCAGTTCAGAAGTGTAGAAAAACCCACAGCAGGTTTGCAATTTATTGCGCAAAACTAATTTTGGCCTTGTCTAATTTAACTTATTTTCTTCTTTGTGTAAGTGAATAAACCCCACATTTTTTGTAAGATTTGTGCCTCCTCATTGGCAAGGTTATTTCAGTATGCCCTGACCTGCAAGGAAGGCATTCTCCTTGTATTGATATTTATCTATGCACATGGTTTTCTCTTTCTCTGGTGGAGCAGTATTACCACTGAGCATGCACCTCATGCTCTGCCAGGTAAGACAAGAGGCAAGGGCCTTTACATTTGTTATAGATATACCTCCCTTTCTGTGTCTCACATCTGCTGCTGCTGCTGCCTATAGCTGCAACCTTCCTTTATGATTTCTTCTTCCTTTGCATTTATGGAGTAAACTGAGACTCCGAATTCACCATTTCTACAGCAAAGTAGTGGCAAAGATGCCTTGCTAAATCTGGACCCACCTATGTCGTGTTTGTGAAGCTAGAGTGAGACTGCAATTATTTTTACTGATGGATTCAGATGTTTAAAAACTAGTAGGGCCAAAGGGCTTGCTGAGAAAAGAAAACGTTCTGCTTGTATACTCCACTGAAAGCCAGCTGGTGCTTTGTGCACTTCCTCTTGCTAATGATAAATGTGATACTACTCTTCTGGCATAGAACAACTTCTTTGTGCATAAACTATATAATGTAGTTGTAGGCTATAACTTTCAGCAGCAGGGACAGAAACTGGGCAAATACACAGAACAGTATTTTGCTGTTTCATGGGACCACATAGCTGCACATGCCCTTTGAAGCATGGTGGCTGAAATAATGTGAAATCAGCTTAGAGCGTTACAAAGCATTTACGGCTGGAATCAGACCTGGTAATACAGATATCATCATGCTGAAACAGCAACAACAGAAGGCAAATGAAGGCAAGATAAAGCAAGAACTGTTCAAGCATTGTAGAAAGAGCTGTATCTCAAAATCCTGTATATGAAATATAAAGCCACAAGTTCAAGCAAACTTTATGTACATAGGAGAAACCTTCTGCAGCTGGGGTCTAGATAGCAAGTGCTAGTTATGCTGGCTATTCTACAAAACAAAATCTATTAATATACTGCAGAAGAAATTAATTTATTACTAGGAGATAATATTTCATCTAGGTGATAGTTACTTAAAATTTACTGAGTCCACTGTGTGTGACAAATAAATAAAATAAATTCCTTACATACTGTGGATGAAATAAAGTTAATGGCTCTGATGTATTAGGACAACTGCAAGTTTGTCATTGACCCCATAAGCACTGTTTACCTAAGTCCGACT
>VZTV01099634.1:1301-21560 GCA_013400875.1 Anhinga rufa
TGGATGCAAAATTAAAGAATTCCTAGCATCTCTTTTCTGTGCATAAGTTTCTACATAAAGCCAATCCAATTTTGTACTGAGCTTTATATGTACACATACGCACGTATACAGGAACCTTAAAACTTTTCTAGGTTTCATTATAACCTCCTGGTGGTTATGTATAAATGTAATGCTCTGTTCCTGCACCTCACCTGGAACCCAGCAGCATCCCCCCACATTTGGATGATTCTAGCACTCTGATGGTCAGTCTCCAGGATTTTAAATTTCACCTGCAAAAACTCTGCATCATTGTCTAGACTATTAAAAAAGGTACCACGTATCTTTACAGACAACCATTCCTTGGGAAACTATGTACAATTCAACTCATTGATATATTTTAAGGGTGCCATACTTTGAGATCTCTCAGTGAAAGAATTTTTAATTCAACTAATGTGTTCCCTGTTCATTCAATCTAATGCAGCATTTTGAGCAATATGTCAAACGCCTAGATGAAATTTGCTATTAAAATTGCCTACTTGTATCTTTTTTGAACAGGTAAGACTTTTGTTGATAAGATGCTTATCATGGAGCCATGGCACCTGATAGTCATATTTCTTCATTTCTGAGCCTGACAATTCAGCTCTAGGCTCCTTCTGACTTATCTATCTGTGATTTTGAAGTCATTAATTTTGGCAGTAGCTACCTTGCACCTTCTTGTAATCGACAAGAAACTTCCCTCTTGCCAGGAAAATCACCAAAATTTAATACTTCCGTCACTCCTGTGGTTTCAAAACGAAAGCTGAGGAAAAGTTAAAGGATTCAGCAAACCTGATAAGCTTCAGCGGGTTATCTGCACTATGTAGTTTTTGGAAAGCTGCTACAAGGGAAAGGTTTAGCTAAGTCACTGCAACTTCTTAGTTTCTGAGCTTATAGGAATGGGATTTATCTTTAAAAAAACCAAGACACTTGGCAGGTTATCTTTGTTTTTTTTTTTAGTCAGAAAGCTCTTGCCAAGGTTAAGCACATTTTACCAACGAGAGAATATGCTCATGCTGCACAAAGCACCAATGAAAGACCTTGGACAAAGCTCAGATCTCCTGGAGATTATCTGCTGGTGTGGGTGAAGGAGGTGCTGAAGTCTGTGTTCTCCTCCTTGACTGATGTCTATGATTTATAGAACTGTATCTAATACTTATTCTCTTGACACTGCTTTTCTGGCCAGAAGAGTACTAAGGACTGAATCAGTCCTAGCACTAAGGACTAAGTTTTGAAGACTAAGAATTAATCACAGCCATTAAATAATGAGATTTAGAAACAAGAGACTTGTAAGAGTTAAAAAAAAATATCTCTGAACTGCAATTAAAAAAAGAAATAAAGAGAAGTAAATCTGGCTCTTTTGTTCCTTTCAAAGAACTTGAAACTTTTAGCATGAGAAAAACCTGTCTGAATCACTGAAAGGACGAATATTTCAGAGAACAGTGGGACACGAGGAGCTGGAAAAACACAGAGACATCCCTTCAGCTGTACCCTGCACGTCCTGCTGTCACCTGCTTCCCTCCCCTGTCCTGAACCATCACCGGCCCTCCTGTGGACAACTGATCCTCACAACAACGTCAGATCTCGCTCATCTACCACAGGAGATTCTCCCAATGCTTTATGCTCCAGACCCCTGTTGTGATCAATTGAAGAAGAGGAGCTCCATTTAGTGACTTTTTCCACAATGATTGAGCTATTATTGTATTAATATTCTCAAGATGCACAAAAGCAAAATGTGATTTTGTAGTTTATACACCAATAATGATAAATTATTAAGAAGCTGCTCGGTAATTAGCATATAAAAATTGACTAAAGGAAGACATTCTGGTATAGTGCAGACTTATTAGCGAAATTAGGCAAAGTATCTAAATCTTATTATAGACAACTTACTTATACTTTCATATGAATTAATAAAGTTATTGACCGACTAGTTTGGATATTATGTAACAGCCTGTTCTTACACTCTATTACTGCCTTATTTTCCAAAGGAAAAAAAATGCCATCAAAACACTAACTACATTTTAATTTTATTATTCAATTACTTTCGCAACAAGGCATCAGTTCTTGGTTAAGTCTATCGGAAAGCATCTTTATCAGATTTAAGTTCACTTGTCAATAGAGACAACTGTGGAAACAAAAAGCCAACCCATCTGGTCCTTTGCCGAACTGCCTAAACACCACCCATCACACAGCCCAGGGGTAAGGCAGTAACTTCTAGCATGAGGGTCTTCTCAACTACTGCAGCTACATGTGCCTATGCTTTAACAACAGAGAATTAAGGACTGCAAAACGAAAGGGTAAACTAACGCTACACGAGGGATACTTCTCCAGTTGGAAACTGTCCAAAAAAATTTTAATTCAAACTGTTTTAACACAAATTCTGAGCCTCCACTGTGCTCAAACTACGGTATTGAAAATCATGCAAATCACTTTGTGTTTGTTTAGGTATATTAGGTATATACACCCTATTTCGGTATAAAAAAATTGTGGTTTCGTTTTAACAAGAAAAAAGGCAATCACTAAGCTAAGTTACTTTGATAATATGACTACCATGGCCTGAAATACCACCAGAAATATCTTTGCTGACAAAGATTTTTTAATATCTCAACATAAATCATGATCTATATTGTGTTTTTAAACAAATCCTGATCTATCATGTCTTGCAAGTATGAATATTATTAATTCTGCTAAAAAAGATCTCTTGAAAATTTATGTTCTGATTTTGGGACAATACCTACTCACTTACATTGCTACTTAAACCCCGAATTTTATGCTTAACAACATTGATTGTCAGGCAGAGAACAAGTAGGTATGATTTTGCCAGAGCGTGTAGGTCCTGAGCTGCTGCTATCCCACCCTCAGCAGATGGGTTACTGGCTGGGCATACAAACTAGTGTTCCACATCAGTGGAAACCTGAAGTAAAATAGCTGCATACTCATCCTACTGGGTTATTTCTGTCTCCTTGAATTCAGTACAATATGCAGATCCTGCATTTAGATAATGTTAACAGCTATGGTCTGAAGAAAATACATTTTTTTGTGTAAGCTGTGGAATCTTATTAGCTCAAAATGTTGTTCAAGGCATTATCTTAAAGACTTACTTCACCAGCTTCTGCTTTTGGTGATTCCAAATACAGATGCAAGGAAAATACATACAAAATTAATTTATTTTGCATATCTTAATCATTTTACCTTGCTAGTTTAACACACAAAATTTTTCACCTTTTTTGAATAATTTGGCAGCCATTTTGTTCAGTGATAACATTCAGTATTTCTAGCATCCAAAACATTCTCAGATAGTTTGAGTGCTCGCACATTCACAAGGTGATCTTGAAATAACCTCCTAGAAAGCTGTTATTTTTAATCATGCTCTTTCATCAATCAGTCTATCCATTGTATTAGCCAGCTTATTTGTAAAGAATGCTCTAATAAGCTTCCAAAATTATTGGAACCACTGTCTAATATATTTCATTAATGTAAAAACCCATACATGTGCAAACATTCATCTTTCATTTTTAAAGTAAAACCTGAAGTACTGCATTAGCTATTGGAGAGCTTGCACAAAAAAATAGATGTTCACCTATAATGTTTTCAGTATTATTTTTCTTTCCGCACAATATATCTAACTCGTATTTTCAACACAATACTGTACATCATGATAGATTTAAACTTCTGTAATTTCTTTTCATACTGCCTGATTCAACTTGTTATAACATCTTCTCCAGAAGTAAAGTTTCACTGAACAAAAGCTGCTTTTGCATGATTCTCTATATAACTAGATCAACTGATCTAGCATTTGTACATTTTTATCCATTGACCTTGTTTACTTTTGAAGTTAATGACCTATATTTGAAATTACCACATGTTTGGAGACAAGGGGTTTTTTAGTTAATATCTAACATAATGAAAGCAGTTAAGTCTTATTTTTGGACTACAGACCCCAATGGCTGCTAAAACTTCCATGTGAAACATGAAATTAAGGATGTCTCTCCTACAAATCACCATACGAGAAGCTTTGAAGCAAGAGCTAACTGTAACAGCAAGAAGCTGGGAAAAATGACTGCCAAAGTAAGGTGAGGAAAAAACACAGACCTGAGAAGAAAAAAAAAAATCCTCAGTGTGTGACAACTAGTAGGAAGCACAACAATTTTTAATCAGGAAGAAAATATTTCTGCTTGGCAATGTTTAATATGGGCAAGATTTACAAAATTCTAATTTGCTCAGAAAAGGTTTTGTCCATCATTTGAACCAACAAAGCCAAATGGACCTACAGCAAGTCTCTGCAAAAATATCAGTCCTTTGTGAGAAGTGCTAGCCCTCCTGCAACACCACATTTCCAAAAATACCACAAGGATTGCTATAGTGACCTACTCCAGGTTCAAGTCCTTAACAGCGAGTGCTATGGCTAATACCCAAGTGCCACGACACTAATGTCTTGCAAACTATTGGTGGTAAGTTGTTTTTTTCTTACAAAATCTAGATTACTTCTGGTTTGTATCTAAGGCCTGAGTAATGTCCTACTACATGCATAATTATGCTACTTAGAGACAGACACATTCAGATCTCTATCAAATACTTCTTTCAATAATGTTCAGATACAGTGAGCACCACAGATTAATGGCATTTTGTGGTGGGTTGACCCTGGCTGGATGCCAGGTGCCCACCAAAGCTGCTCAGTCACTCCCCTCCTCAGCTGGACAGGGGAGAGAAAACATGACGAAAGGCTCGTAGGTTGAGATAAGGACAGGGAGAGATCACTCATTAGTTACCATCACGGGCAAAACCTGCTTGACTCGGGGAAATTAATTTATTACCAATCAAATCAGAGTAGGATAATGAGAAATAAACCTAAATCTTAAAACCACCTTCCCCTCACCCCTCCCTTCTTCTCAGGCTTAACTTCACTCCTGATTTTCTCTACCTCCTCCCCTCTGAGTGGCACAGGGGGACAGGGAATGGGGGTTGCAGTCAGTTCATCACATGTTATCTCTGCCACTCCTTCCTCCTCACACTCTTTCCTGCTCCAGCATGGGGTCCCTCCCACGGGAGACAGTCTGCCATGAACTTCTCCAACATGAGTCCTTCCCACAGGCTGCAGTTCTTCACGAACTGGTCCAGCATGGGTCACAAATCTTGCCAGCAAACCTGCTCCAGCCTCCTGTGGGCTCACAGCCTCCTCTGGGCATCCACCTGCTCCATGGGCTGCAGGTGGATATCTGCTCCACCATTAACCCCCATGGGCTGCAGGGGCACAGCCTGCCTCACCATGGTCTTCACCATGGGCTGCAGGGGAATCTCTGCTCCAGTGCCTGGAGCACCTCCTCCCCCCTCCTTCTTCACTGACCTTGGTGCTTGCAGGGTTTTTCCTCTCACACATATTCTCACTCCTCTCTCCTCTTTTTGGCTGCAGTTGCACATGCTTTTCCCCTCCTTCTTAAATACATTATCCCAGAGGCACTACCACCGTTGCTGATGGGCTCGGCCTTGGCCAGCGGCGGGTCTGTCTTGGAGCTGGCTGGCACTGGCTCTATCAGTCATGGGGGAAGCTTCTGGCAGCTTCTCACAGAAGCCACCCCTGTAGCCCCTGCCACTAGCAAAACCTTGCCACACAAACCCAACACACACTTCTGAAAAAGTAGTTCAGTGTGTTGGCTTTAGACCTGAGGTAGTATCATGAAGAAGCTAAGAGCATCAGACAGGTCTTCATATACTACTAATGACAGCTATTTCTCACTTTCAAAGAACACATAATACTAAAGTAATCCTTAGTCTTATGATCTCTATTGCAGTGATGAAAATATGAGTCTGTCTCTCCCAAAGTATCACACCTCATTAGGCATTTCATCTGAATTTAGTATTATTCTGTAACCTACTGATTTTGAAAGGCCAGCTGGGGGAGGCAGGCAACAACCAGCCACGCAGCACTGCATCTGGAGACAGGCTGGTTCTACCAAGCATCACTTGACTTCCCATTTAATGGTGGGACACTCATGTTTCTTCCACAGGAGACTTCCTTGTTGCCACACTGCGCTCCACTGGAATCTCCTTCTATCATAAATTCCTAAACTGAAATATCACAATCCTCCCAAATGTCACAGCTCTGAGCAAACAACTTCATTCACATCTTTTCTTTAAGTTGACCTAGTCAGATGTTCACCAGAGGATGAAAACCCTTTCCCATATCCACTCAGGTGTAAAGGATTGACAATAGACACAATAACTTCCAGGGTTATTTCAAATGACTGGTTACTTTACGGATTTGGGCATACAGATCTACCATATCGCACCTCCCGAGACCAACCTGAGATAAGAGGTATTCTGGGCATGCTCCTATTTGACTCTGGAGAAGAGAGATTATACTCTGACATATTCCCAGCATTAAAAATAAAAAAAAAAATTGTTTAGGCTGAGGAGAAATATTTTATATGGAAAGGATTTAGGTAACACAGAGCTCATATTGATCTTGATTATCTCCTTTTTCTGCTTCCTTAGGCACTGTCATGGGAAGACGGAGGTCTTGTGTTGAATGGAAAATGCAACAAAACCAGTATTTCATGGTCATTCATGCTTTGATTGAGTTTGACTACAAACTGTTTTAAAACATACTACTTAATTTAAGAAATTAAAAAAAAAAATCAGCAGCTCTGGCTTTTTCTGCAACTGAACTCTTACCAGTGACTAAAGCATAAATATCAGGAAAAGACCATTCCCTCTGCAGACCCACACTCCACTCAAATTTCTCCTTTACGCCCTGTGATTAAATCTATACTTCTACAATATCAGTGAGAGTAATATTGAAATAGCCTGTATGATAATAGCAGCACAGTGATCTCTAGTTAAGCTTCACTGCAAAACAAAGAGCCTTGAGACAAGCAGCAGGACATCCATGAGTAGAAAGCAAGAGATCTCTTGCAGAAAGCAAACATCTTTGACACCAAAACTCTCACAGGTTACACAGAGAGGAAGAAGTTAAAAGGGAGATAACTGAGCAGGGAGATGGAAACCAAGCAGGCAAGAGTGAGACTGGAGCAAGCACTCATTTCAATTATAGGAGATACATGGGAAACAAGTTTCCTCCTTTACTTAATTTTTTTCACTGAAGTAAATGTATTACCTAGTAGACTGTAGATTCAGTTCATCGGTGAGTTTGGGACTAGGAGTGGCAGTCCATACGAAGCTACTAAAAAAGGGTCTATGCAAAAAGACAGTGTAAACTTTCCTAACCAACATAATCTCCAGCGTGTGATCCAACCTGCTCTGTAACAAGCCGAGTAGCAGCACGGCAGGCACTTTCTAAAAAGATCCGATTCTATTTATTCTTCCCTCCCCTCAATAAATGCAGACAGGTTTTTATTATCGTCATAGTCTCCTGACACCTGAAGCATCTATCCTGGGAGCAACACTTCCTAAGCCATTACCAACAGGCATAGAGCCTGGGACAGAATGCTCAGCTGTTGCAACTGATCTCTCCCACCGTCTGTCCCTCCTTCCTGCTTTTCTGCCACCTTTGACTTCCTACTGTCTGCCTTTAAAACTGCTCAGCTTTCCATCTCCATATGCAAGATAAGATAAGAAGAAAACATTTTCTCCTATCATTGAGATGAGTGTCTCTAGATCACGTGCTGCTCTACAGCAAGACTGAACTGGACAGGCTCATTACGGACCTGCTCTTCTCTTCCCCCAGCCCCAGGAACTGAGCAGGACTGCCCATGCCTTCTCCCACAGTCAATGGAGCTGGCGAAAACTCTTGGCTTAAGATGTTTTTACAGTTAGGAAGACCACACAGGTCACCACACCAGCCCTGCATGCCTCGTGTGCCATGTCACACGGAGAACTGCCCTGCTGATCCTGGAGGAGCACTCTTGTTCTGGCCATGCTCATCACTTCCACTGATCAGCCTTTAAATTAAAAATAAATTCATCTATTTCGATTACAGTGTCAGTGCAGATAGCTGCCTTTACCCTAACTGAGCACTAGGTAGCACTGTCACTCTAAGAAAGTGAGGAGCAGCACATCAACATGGCAATTGTTTTTCCCTTCAGAGACCAGAAAAGAAAGGACTGCGTTACCAGAGCAAAACGTGCATTTGTAAAACTACTACTCAAAATACACCTACAATCGCAGCATTCTCATCACCTCCGATATACAGCAGTGGAGTTTTTAGAGATTTTTTTTACCCCTTTTTTTAACATCAGAATTTATGATCTTAAATCTTCACAAAACAATACTGAGATTTTGTGTTGACTTTTTATGTTTGCAACCATTTGATGTATGAAAAAGAAAATATGATTAAAGATAATGATGGAACACCTCCACAGAATAACCACTCAGTAGTCAAGTTATCTGGAGATGGAGCAAATGATCCCCTCTACCTACCACCACTTAAAAAAAATAGTAACTAGCAATAACTAGCTGTTTTGGTGGTGTGCTCAGAAATCTCCTGTACTTTCCAACACTTTGGGATGCATAATTTTATTTATAGTATGTAATTATTATCTTAATGGTATTTTTTTTCTCCGATGATAATAAAAGAGCAGCTTTAAGGAAGCAAGGGTGAGAATTAAAGACTTCAGCAATTACGCAAAAGAGGGTATTTCAAAGCCCATATATGGGAAAATATATTTCTCCATTTCTAAGATATGGAAAGGAGAAAAATGCTGAATTTCCAACTTCAACTGTAAAAGTCTCCATCTTCTCTTACGCATGCCCAGCTATTCCCCCAAACCCTGATTCACAGAACCATCACCTTAATGCAAGCTGATGGCAAAGCTAGGAGCATTGAACATCATAAATTGAGGGAAGTTTTCAACTTCCCTTCCCAAGGTTTGTGCAAGGTACTTGTACCTCAATAATGATACTGACAGGAAAAACCTAAAAATAAAAATCCAACCCCTTTGTAACCAGAAAAACGAAGTAATCTCTTCCTCCCCATTCACCCCATTGATAAATTATAGACTGTTTCCATTACTACATTAAAAATGCTTGTTATATCAGCAAAGACCCTGTTCCTGAGAAAACGCATGCAGGATATGCACACTGCAACAGAATCAGGAGCCAAACTATATATTGAAAATAGGAGCTGGTGCAGGATCCACAGATGTACCAATATGGAAGGTGCAGATTAAGCAGAGTTCCCGTACCAGGTGTGACAAGTGCTCATGATCTCCCCTTCCCTGGGAGCTATGACTCAGTGCGGCCATTCCCACGTTCGTGTCTTGACTGCATCATAAACTGACACACAGGGGCAATGTCCAGATTTATCGGCTGTGTTTGCATATCACTTTGAAGCAAGATGCTTGCTTACCATTAGAGATGTATGTCCTACAGTTTGGGAATCTTTACCTTTAACCAGGGATTTGGGTGCTAGCTAATCAGCATGTGTCATTTCAAGACACCATCCAGGCAGGAGAATTCCTTAAGTTCCAATTCAGATTTGAAGTTTCTTTTACAATTGCAAAAAATAAGCATGAGTGAAACACACGTCCTCTTCCCGCTCCCCGCCCCCCCAACCCCTGACAAATAAAACTCAAGAAACCAATGTCTCAGAGTTCAGTTCATTAAGGAAAGTTTTGCTGAATATAGTCAACAGCTAAAGACAGGATATTCTACATCTTAAAGATGGAGTCACCTACAAATGACCCGCCTTTCCTTCCTCTCACTGCCTCTTGAACTACATCTGAACCAGCTAAAAACCTGGGCATCCTGCCTAATTTCCAAAAAAGCAGCTAGAATTTCTCACCTTGCTGTTTTCTCACAATAGCCTTCTCCCCAAATCCCTCCTATTTCAGTTCATCAAGCTGCAACACTTCATCTTAGAAAATGAGAGCTCTGCACTACCCGAGATCTCTGCTCTGGCCACGGCCATGACCTGTCCTTGCCTCTCACATGCTGTCCTCACGCATGAAACCCCCAAACCCTGGGGGTTCACTACTCTGCTCTCTTTAGTGGCTCGCTTCTGCACTCCTCATTGCAAGTCACTTATATGAAATGCATTTTTAAGGAAGAATGAGGAAATAACCAAGTAGAGCATCCCTTCGGTATCGAGCCTCTTGACCACTTCCAGTTCCAGGGGATTTTTTACAGCACTAACAAACATTAAAAACACTAATTTACAACCACATGAAAATGCACTCTTGCACTCTGGGATATTGATCTCTCTCAAAATCTAGCACCATCTGTATAGAAGTGATTACTGTGAGGAAAAACAACACAGATTTTTTAAAACATTTTGTTTTCAGTTCTTTTCTTACAAGGCACTTAAAATTGCTGCTGCCTCTTACTCATTTGAGATGTTAACACTTCTGTGGTACGTCATGGTACCACGGGAAAAAAAAAACAAACAAACACAATGAGACCACCTAAATATTGCACATGATAGTCCCCATCCTATATTCTTCCCATGAAAGCATCACTTCTCCCCTGTGTATCTCAGTATCCACACTTGTGAAACACCAGTCTTAAACAAGCCAGGAAATGTCTAGCCTTCTACGAGTCAGACTCGAATTCAAGTGCAGAATTAGCACAAAAGCCTTCCGCACCTTTAGCTAAATTCAAGTATCTCTTTCAAGTACTACTTCTGGATCTCTGATAAAGTAGAAATAGATGATGATTTAGAAACCATTATTTCCAAAGGTACAGCTGATGCTGCTGCAAGAATGCAAGTTCTGTAGGACACAGGGATGTATCAGATCCCACTGGAAAATTAGTTATCACTTTTTTCCTATAAGCACACACTTCTAAATTGGCCTGTGACACTGTACTGGGAGACTGGAAAGTTTGGAGCCTGCTATGAAACAGAAAGAACTGAATAAATTTTTTAGCACATTCTGAATAACTTCTCTCAATTGTGCATACTTCCTAAACAGGGTTTCTAATAATATCCTTCTAATATTCTCATGCAAGATTTAGCAAGTAAACACTGAATAAATGTGCTTTGGAACTGTATGAATAATTTCTTAGAGTACTACAGAACATGAAGGGACAAAGTATTTTGCGAGAGTATTTTTGCATTCACAAACAAATTAAACCTCTCTGAATTGATGATGTAAATAATGCAGCATTATTCCATTTACTAAATTGGGAAGAAGTGAGGCAGAGCATACATCTTTAGGAGATTGGTGTGTTTTGCAACAGAGAGATGATCCCACTCATAAAGAACTCTCAAAGAATAGCTCCAATTCATGCACTGCATTTGTCTGAAAATGTTGATCCTGCCAAAAGGAGCACCCAAAACTAGAAAAAAAATAGAGGAAAATATTCTCCTCATCTGTATGTTTCATTATTCATTTACTGATATTTTCAAATGTACTAACTCCTAAGCCCTCCAGTGCTTTGAAAACCTCCTGTTTTCCTAAAGTCAGTTTAACTGATATATCAGTTCCAGGAGGCGGTTTACGAACAGAAGCTTCACAGTGTGATTGTGTTATAACCTTGCTCACAGGCCCCTCCTAAAGAGAACTTTCTAAAAAAATAAAGGATAAAGAAAATTCTTCAAAGGAGACTGTGTTTTCATCTGAAATAGTAGGTGGTGCTATGTGGTACAAAATCTCCACTGGCTAGTGGTCATTAAGTGCTCCTACCCCCTGACTGCAATGACAGGAATTGGTAAATGTTAATGCAAGTCAACAATAAAAACAAGGACAGCAACCAAAAGCATACTCGCTTCGATATGATCGCTTGGTTTTAACAACCTCACAAATGGACATGCTGGTATCATTTAAGAAAGTAACAGATAGCACAAGTACTCCAAAATGAAGGAGACTCTTTTGCAGCAGGAATGTGATGGTTAGCAAAATCCTACCGTACCTCCCGTGTCGCAATATCATCACGTGCTTGTCTTTGCTACCAGGTGTAGAGTGTGTGGGTGGGGGTGCCTTCAAACATAAATTGCCAATAAACACACATTGTATTTAGTGTCAGGGAATTAATTGAGCTTTCTGGAATGAAAGCCTTTTGGCACAAAAATGATAAACCGAGGTTGACCTACCTGAATGGGTCCCACTGACATCAGCAGGTTTTTCAGTTGGACATCAGTAGTTGATGAAGAAAGCCCTTCAACTGACACAATACAGGGCTGAGGTTTGCACTCCACCACTCGCAGGTTCTGTTTATTTGGCATCAAGCGTCCTCGGCCCATCTGGCCTGCTACTCCTCTGCCTCTCCCATGCATAATGACCTGCCAACAACAAAAGTAACAGTATTTTGATTTACTTACCTACTGCTTCTGCTCACTGCATTTGACAGATGATACAGAAGTTGGTGATTTACTTAAAGACTTGATTAAAGTATGCATTGATTTAAAACAGCTTGTTGCTGTTTGCTGATTTGAAAGGCCACTTATTAACATATCCATCCACTGCTTATACAAACCTCTTTTAGAAGGATAGCAAATTATATAGGTTTCATATATATATATATATATAATTATATTTTTTTTGCATTGAGGCTAAAAGCCTCAGCATTAGCACAGATCAACCAGGCAATGGAGGGTCTCAGACCAAAATATATAACCTGGTTTTCAACACTGCTCACATTAGCAGCATGTGTTCAGCTCCCACATCTTGAATCTGGCAAAAAAAAAAAACCCTAATCAGTAATCCCTCTCCCTTTTCTCATCTTAAACCATGGGTAAATTTAATGTACCCACAAAACCAGCAAACTGCTTTGAGCGCCTCCAGTCTCTACTGCTACCAACTCTTGGGCTGTTATCAGGATGGAGTACTCGCATATGGCAAATAACTTCAAAATAATTTTTTTCGAAGTTCCTTTCCCCCAAATCCTGTAGGATCTGGCACCACAGTATCCTCTGGAGCAGGAAACGTGTGGATTTAATTCTTGTAAATTAAAGGCTGAACAGTTGGAGAAAGGAAAAACAACAATGAAACAGGGTAACAAACATGAAACAGAGTTAACACTTAACATTGAGTTAACACTCAACATGGTTTCTTGATTCCTACTTGGAAAGCCTACGGAGGGTAACAACTTTTCATACCCCTTCACATCAGCAAGGAAACTTTATCCTTACGTGAAGCAGGAAGATTATGGCCAACAGTTCAAAACCAAGATATAACTTAAAAGCCAAAATACCAGCTATTTTCAGGTAGCATGCCAGTTTGCAAATGCAGAGAAGGCACACGCCAGTGCCACCCAAACCCTCTCCCTGCCTCCGCCCAGTGCATGATCAGTGCGAAAATCCAGTTACGAGATCAACTATTCTGAACGATACCAACCCTGAGGATCGACCAAAGAGTATCCTGAAACAGTAGCTGTGTGCTCCTATGTATGCAGGAAACAGCCAGAATAAAAGCTTAAGCACAACTTCAGAACAACTCTTGGTTTTAAAGCCAGAAAGCACGTTGGATACCATCTCCTACAGCAGCTCTCTAGGGACACACGTGTCTCCCCCAGGGAGTACTGTGCTGGCCAGAAAGTCAGCAGATGAAAACAACCTGTAGGCATCTCCAGTCTGTGCTGGGTACAAACAGGCCTCTCTAGATTAAAAGCTTTATATGCAACTATGCATCTCCTGGGTCATGCAGCCCTGCGCTAGCAATTGACAAACAGAATGCTAGTTATTAATAGAGCAACACAGCTAGACAGTAAAACTTCTAGCAGCAATATGCATCTAAAAATCACCTTTTTGGGTTGATGGATTCCCTGGATGTTTTTGACTCCTTGAGGAGCTGGTGAATGGATCTGTGCCTGCTGCTGCTGTTGGTGCTGCTGCTGTTGCATTCCCTTTGTCAATGTGACCTTCCGCACTGGCTGCTGTTTCGGCTCCGGGGGTTGTTGAGGCCGCTGGGGCTGGCCCTCTGGGTGAAAAAAGCCAGCATCCTCTCCCCCCTGCTGAAATCAACAACACAACAGGCGGCTCAATGTCCAGGCACTGCAAACCCTCAACCTGAGCAGCCTCCTGCCACATCCAGCTTGCTCAGTGCACAGAGAACGCCCACAGAGCCGTGGAAGGCGTGTGCACGGGCTCAGCCTGGAAATTGTGCTTCAGCCTAAAATAAATCCACGATATCTGAAGAATAGTTTACTTTGTTCAGACTTTATTATAATTACAATGTTCAATAAGTCTTTTCATATACAAAGAAGTAAGGTGTTTTCACTTCTCTTTCCAAATCATTCTTCCTTCCAGGGTTACATGTGAACTCTGGTGTGCATTTTTGTTTGTTTTGTTAAAAGAGAGACATACACATTGCAGAAGAAGGAGCAAACAACTGTGAAGGCTGGAAGAACCAGGCAAATACTCTGCTCATCTTTAAAACCGCAGCCTCTCTTTAACTAAAAACTGGTATTTATTTTGAAGCGTGCACTTATCCTGCCAACCTCTATACTGGCAGCCTTTTGAGCAATCTCCTTCCTCAAACACTGTCCATGCTTGGAACAGTCTTCCTCAAGGTTTTTTTTGTTTGTTTTATAAAGCTCTTATTATAGATATTTATAATCACTAGCACAACAAAACATCACCTCGGTGCCTCTCTCATCCACTGTAGCTCTTTCCACTCCATGTCTCAGTAAGTCAAGCACAGAAAAAGCATAAGCTGAAAGCACTAAGAGAGAAATTATTCCCTTCCACTGCCTCTACCCAAACAGTTCAGTTTTTTCTACTGACAGGTGATCCCTGAATTTGTGTCCCGCTGTCCAGCTCAGATCAATCACTGAAAAACACCCATGGAGCAAGAGACAGCAGAGCCCGCCAAAAGATTAGGTACTTTTGCATCTACAAAACTCATCATATTCTTGCATGGTTTCAGCAGCAGTATCTATGCCTTGACAGGACTCCAACTTTAGAACTCAAATACTAGTGAACATTATACCTGCAGGGTGAAGGCTCTGTCTAAGTCCCTAAGCAACCTCAGGTAACCCTGCAAAAGCTCTCAAATAGAAGGCATGTCTAAAGGTGGGGGGAAGTTATGAAATCATCTTTATTTACATAGGTTTTTTTCCCCCTTCCTTAAACATTCACAGGTCAAAGCTCCTTTTGCAACTGTCACGAATCAGAGGGTTTCTTACCAACTGACACGTTTCTTGCAGATAAGGAGACAAAATACAAGGCTGCAGAAGGAATATGTTTATGGTGTTAAGAGTGAGATTGTCTTGATTGAGAATATATATCATTGCCTCTCTAGTGACATTAAACAAAAGCAAAAGAAACACCTACTGAGGACTGGTTACTAAGCCTCTTTGCTATCATTTGATGATAAATAGGCTGGTACAGGTGATCTGTAGAATAGTCTCACGTTTGCAAGTTCACTAGTTCACAATTCACACCCCTAAATCAAGTGCTCTGTATTATCAAGTATATGCAGGCAACAACTTCTCAAGAACTCAACTACTTAAATCCCAGACAAATCGGCTTCATCACCCCCTTGCACCACCTGTACTTCAAAAGCACAATCTATCATAGTGAAAATCTTGACGCTCTTCCCACTTAAGGGCTTTCGTCCAGTGTCCAAAGTGAGAAAGCAACAGAAAACTGCATCTAGTTTTTCCACTTCTGATCACATATGGTTTTTTTCCCTGCTAAACTGAATGGCTCCATGGCTTCACAGAAAATTTTGTATATAAACATTTGAGAGCAGTACCTAGTGAGAAATTATAAAGCTTTCCCTTCACAGTATTTCTCTTCAATTAGTGCTCAAAAATATAAAAACAACTTTCCTCTCCTGAAAAACCCAAACATATGGACACAAACAAAACCTTACCAGGAAACCAGCATTAAATCCTCCTCATTTCAGTATTAGTTCCAATATCAGCATCACTGTAAGCCCTATGCCCTGATGAGATAATTTCTTTTATTCAACCCTACAGCAGCTGGAAGATGATGAAACTAAAAGGAACAAAAAAAATTCTAGGAGGAATTTAATCGCAATAATTGGGAGTTAAAATCTAATCTCTGCTAACTGCCTACTGCGAAAAACAACCACAAATATTTACAACCATTTATTTCCAAACCAAAAAGCCATCCCAGCACATAGGAAGAGCATCTGAGAGCAAAGCCCTCAGGTACAAAACACATCGAACATGCTCATTACTGAAACTTCAAGAGCAAATAATAATTTCCCATAAAAGGCTAGGATGGCCAACAACCACCCAATATTTAACTACCAAGCCCAATTATCACCAAATAAAAGTGTATAAACTAAACACACAACTACAACAGAGTCAAAGGCATAAGCACAGAACATTGGTTCACGCTCATGAACCAATGAGCCGGGGTCTCAAATGCCACCTTTAGGCTTCACTGCTAGCATGATGCTCCTGCAAAAGTCTGGAAAGGTGGAAACATCTCCAGTCTTTTTAATGAATTAATACATTTCAGAAACAAGAAAACCTATACAAAACAATAAAGAAAGTCTATAGGGTAAGAAAAGGGGATGGAGCAAGGTGTGCTTATTCCTGCAAGAAGGAAGAAAGGGCAACTGGATCAAACCCTTTCTTTACGCTACTGCTCTGAACATCTACTGCTTTTTGAGATGACTCGAAGAGGGGAAGCAGAGATGAACCTGCAGCACCACTTCTCAAGAGAGGTCCACGAGCAAGCGACTTGGTGCTCAGGGACTAACAGTGCTCCCTGCAAGTCAGCAATGTATTATTTCCCATTGAAGGTAGCCCTGGCTTCAACTGAAGACAAAATCTGAGGGTTTTCTTAAGAAAATGAAGACCAGACGTGACTCCTAGGTCACTATGTGCCTAACAAGTAAAACAACACAGCACAGCCTCAGACAACAAATTTTAGCACCAATTCTTTTTTCACTGGTTAAAGACACATCAGAGCAAAAACAAGCACTGTCTGAGCCAAAATGAACAACCTATGTAGTATTTACCGGCAAATTAGACTCACCACCAACATCATCCTTTAAACTTCTATACAAGACAATTAGTGGCTTCTTCAGGCGTGTCAACGAAGAACTAAGTCAAGCAAAACACTGACTAAGAGCTTTTAACATCTGGACTGGAGCTATAAAACCTCAGAACATTACTTACAGGTCACACGCTCATATGAGAACATTTTGAAGGAAAAGATGTAGGATTGTAAAGATGAGCGTACATATACCGACTCCTGATTTTCACTCGTGGTATACAACAAGCTGGCACTCAGAAGGTAAATCAAAGCACACAGCAAAGTTACAGGCAAGCAGGTAATTGAACTGAAGCTGTCTGTATTGTAGAAGCTACCCAAAATGACGTCTAAATCATAGAAGCTAAATTGCTATCATCTCTTCCACTTCAAATGTCTCAGTTCTAGCTCATTTGAAATCAACTTTTGCCTTTCCTAAAGACAATTTCTGTGTTGCAAATTTTTCATTAGCATACACCACTGCTCTCCCCAAATTTAAACATGCAATGACAGAGTTATTAAAATTTTAAGTCTTCTCTTGTCAAAATACATTTTTATCCGATTTTTTTCTGGGATGTACAGGGCAACACTAAATTTTTCAGATGCATCTATTCATCATCACAGCCTGCCTCATACAATTTGATGCAAAATGCTGAAACCAGGTAGAATGCTTCTCAGTCCACCACAGACCTGAGATTGCTCAATACAAGCCCTGATTGTATACTGCAAATTTCCCCTGAAGTCCTCTGCAGAAAAATTTCCATTCTTTGCCTGCAAACCAATAAAGGAAGAATGTTTTTCTGTTACTTTCTACTGCGTAATTTCTATATTACAAACCATTCTGACCTTCAAGCTCTGAATTTCCAAGTTTTATAAAAGGTCTACCTTCCTAACATATAGCCAGGAAAGAGTTCTCTTGAATGAAACTTTTCCATTATTTGGTTAATTCTGGAGTAATAAAAATGCCTTTTTTTCAGTGGCAGGAGTTCTTTCATGGGGAAAGTATAAAAACTATCTTTCAAATTTCAAGTATTGCAAGTCTGTTAGTGTTGCCAAAACAAGTTAATTTCAAAAGCCGTGTGTAATTAAACAAAACTCAAAAGACTGAGGCAAAAGGATTTGATCTACATGGTGAATCATTTTCAAACTTCTACTGTGGAGGAGTCTGCACAGTTTGATCCGAAACTGGACTAACAAAAAGAGAAATTAAGCCATTCAATGGCCATGAATTTTAAAACCAATTCCCTGATACTTATCAAGGCTGTTTTTCAATAGTGAAACTCTCTCACTACCCATACATATATATATATAGAGAGAGAGAGTTTGTATTGTGTTTTGAGAAACATAAAAACCATTCTGTCAAATGAGATCACAAATTCTAAAAGCAGAATTTTATGAGGGACTCCTTCAATTTAGTAAGCTGAAGCTCTCTGTCATAATCATTATGACAGTTTTACAATGAAGATGAAGTTTATTTGCCACCAACATTAGCAGGACAAATTTATTTATAACAAATGCTTTAAAATGTACTGATAAAAATGCCTATTGATACTGTCAGAGCTGCTTGCAATTTGACAGATCAAATCTTATTTTCATTCTTAAACCCCATGAAGGAATGGTATCACCAACTTGCATTCTGTAGTGAGCAAATTGATTAATCCCCCTCTATAGAAATCTCAACTCTTGATTACACCTATCAGACGTTAAGCAGCATTATTCTAGAGTGACAACACTTGACAAATTCCCAAACCATTTTTCTCAGCCTTTGTGGCCCTGCTAGCTTGTATTAACCCTGATGAAAAATTAATTTTCCTTATCTTCTGCTAAACCCCAAAATCCAAATCCGCCAAACTGGCAACTCTTTCTGTAAAGGTATTATGAAAACCTCTAAAAGATTAATTGCATGTCTTCAGGTGACATTAAATTAATTTCTGTACTCGTGACAGACATTTGATACTCCGTACTGAGAGGACAGATAACATTGTCAGGATACACAGAAGGACAGTGGTGCAGTGTCCCAGGGCAGCCTCTTATGAATTCTCCTTTCGATAAGGCCATACTTCACTGTCATTGGCACTGTTAGTGATCTTGCAGCCCATAGACCTCACTGCACAGGTTTCTATTAACTACGACAATGCAGTGTCTATCCATGTAATCTTTATAAAGCTAATTCAAAAATCACCCAACAGTAAAGGGATGCGCATGCTGGATAAAGCACTTAAAGGAAATAAAATCTGGTTGATTTGTGTAAAAATAACACAGAGAAGCTAAATGCTTGCATGTTTTCTTAGATGCACTGTAACTCAAATTCTCTGTAGCATGATGAAGGCTTAAATCTTGCAGGGAAATCTCAATCCAAAAATGTCTTGTAATTGATTTCCTTTATGAAAGGAGAAAGCCCTCATCTGTTACCAGTTTAAGTCAATTTTTCTAGAGACGTGTACCTCTACAGTATCACAGTAGTTAGAAGGGGAAAAAAACCCCACCCTTTAGGTTATTAAATTCATCTTCACTTCAAGGACAAGAGAAACTACTATTCATCAGCTATATAGGTTTTCATATGTAAACTTGTATTTTACTGATACTTGCGAATGACTCTAGTAAGAGAGACAGACAGACAGACGTCTACACAGACAACTGTGATCCCCATGTAACAACGAGAAAAAAAACAGTAAAGCAAAAACCATGTAGAGCAAGACTATCATCTGATATATATGAGTATTTTCTTACTAGGGTTATCAGAAACTTATATTAAAGGCTAACCCCTAATAACTAGCCATTTCTCTTTGACTGGTGCTCCAAATGCTTCATCGCTTTGATACGGGCAGTTGACAGATGGGGGACCTGGGAACAGGAAGCCTTATCACTTGCCAAATATCCCACAAACAAGTGACATGACCAAGCACTCTTTCTGAACAGTTGAAGATCTGTTTTCAGTCTGCCAAACACCAATGAGAAACACCTGGAGACTTTTTTTTAAAGGCTAAGACCTTTAAAAGTCTTTTTTTAAATTCAAGAATAGCAGTACTTAAACTCCTGCTCGCCAGGCAGGCTAGAATCCACTACTCTATGAACAGACAACTCATCATTAACAACTGGTTTAAGGCACACTAATGGTCTAGTCTGTGTACACAGAGTACACATGGAAATAAACTGCATCAGACTACAGAAGTAGCAGAACAACCAAAACACTCCCCATTCACACCAGAAAAAAGACACTTCTGGTGCTGGCCAGTGAATTATGGGTTATTCTTCCCCAACCTAAAACCTCTGCTTGGGGCGAACTTACCTCAAACAAGAGAGCACAGACTAAGCAATAAATAAATAAAATGCAGAAACAGTTCCCTTCCTGTGATAAAAAGACACTGCTAAGCTGCTCCAGCGAGCCATGATGTGAT
>VZTV01099641.1:2810-14171 GCA_013400875.1 Anhinga rufa
TTTTTTTGTTGTTTTTGTTTTTTAAAAAATCAAGTACAAGAAATGTTGAAGTATCCTCTACACACCAGGCACACGTACAAGCCACAGAGTTTGCCACAATACTCTACGCCTGCACTGGAAGTATACTATACCACAAGAAATTAGCAGGAGAGACAATGAGATGACCAACGCCCTAAGTTACTATAATTGCAAATAAACTTTTGAGTGAAAATGCCACAGTAAACTTACAAAGTGAACTGAATATCATGATACATAGGAAGGTGATCCTTGACAAATGAGAGACAGGCTAAAATTCTTTCCTCACTCTTAAATACAATGATCAGCAAAATACAACAGTCGTATGACTCTGCTGATTCTGCCTGTTCTCCAGTATGTCACTAAAAGTTAAACAAATCCATACTTTTATGCGTTATGCTATCACTTCTCAGAAAGCATACGTGGGTCTTGTATGTTGCTATGTCCTGTGAGTACCCCGGGGTGAAATATCTTCTCCATTCTGTTTTAGTATCAAGAGAGCAGCTCCCTTTTAATGGAAAAACCACCAGTTTAGTAGGTATGATTGATCTGAGGTTATTCTCCTGTACGAAACTCAATTGCATAGCAGGCCTTTGGTACCTTCTGTTTTGACACATGGAGTGCTTTCCAACAGATGCTCATCTGACCAGCGTAGGTCGTCCACAAAGAACAAGTGAAGTTTTGGTCATACACAGAGAAATTATGAAGCATCCACTGAGTGCAGTGATATACAGATTTCACCTACCTTGGACTCCTACATTCTGGTCAGATGTACTTAATTTCATTTTCAAACAGCAAATCGGTACTTAAAGGAACACCGAGTTTTAGTTTATGTTGTTAGATAAGCTAATAGTATTGCCCATTGCTGAGAAATGAGATGTTAATTCATTTCTAATTAATTTCTCTTTACATAGCATATGTCGCATTCATTGGTCACTGCCCAACTTAATAATTGCTTATCACTTTGCACAAATTTCTTATGATTGAAATTCTAAAAACATCTGCTTGAACTATGCCAATAAATCTCTTGGCATTTTATCTTAACACAGTTGTCTTAAAGGCCAGCTTCTCTAACAGCTATTTGGTGTGTTATTGATAGTAAGCTATTTGTCCTGTTAAAGAGATAGGAAAAAAAGCACAGTGTCTCTCAAAGCTATTAAAAAAGTGCTTCTTCATTCAAAAAAGCTGTATGCATAAGAAAAAATTTAAAAAATCATACATCAGCAATTTGTGTATTTCTCAAAATGAATCTACTAATTCAGGTCAGACAATAAGACTAGGTATTTCAAGCAAAAAGTAGAGTATGCAAAAGCCAATAAAAATATTTTGAGTTTGTGACATAATTTTTTTTTCAGACTGTCAATAACTGAGTGCAATAATTATTCTTTCAAACACTTTGACATGTTAATCATATATACAAAACCGGCTTTGTCATGTATCTCGCTAAAAAAAACCCAGACCTGCCTGTGTAAACTGACATTTTTCCAGAACAACTAATGTAAAGGATTTATGCAGGTCAATTCAATGCAATTTATTTAGAAAGAAGCATTTGGAAGTGTCAGCCCTGAAGATATCATATATTTCACTTATCTCTCACAGCCCAAAGCGTTAGTCTTCAAGCATTTTGAAGTCTTTCCAGAGCGTTTCCACTAGCACAAGGTGGGGGGAGGGAGAGAGGGGATGAGAAAGAGAGAGAAAGAAAGAAAAAGAGTGTCTAATGAGATGTAAGAGTGTTTGACCTACCTGGTGAAGCCTTGACTTTTTTGTCAGTGTTTGCAGTTTTGCATGATTGCTAATAAAGAGAAAAACGCTTTCTGTCATTTTCTTATAAACTGTCTCAGATAACACTGCACGAGTTCCTGATTACATTGTTCAGATAGCTTGCCAAAGAACAATAATAACATTTTTTAAATAAGAGGTTGATATCAGTAAGAGATATTTTCTTCCTTAAATACTCCTTGAACCTAAAATTGCAGTTTAGAAGTCAGTCGGAGTGGACTGGCTTCAGAAAAAGTCTGCAGAATAGGACTACTATCAAAGATGTGCTTAATGCAGGATTCCTCTTCCTTTAATGACACCCTGGTGCAGGTGTTCAGGATTTATTAGTTCACATTTCTTAAATTCACCCAGAAAAAGTTGTAAGGAAATAGGTTGTCTACACAAGTGTTCATCCACCAGTCCTAAGATTCTGGCAGTGTAGTTGCAAAGCAAGGAGCTAGGCTCTTGTCACATGTTAATTCTGTGCTTGTTATTCCAGAAAAATAACACATTACTGTATAGCACTGCTACTCATGCACAAAAAACCCTAACCAGCCTCTGATCCAAAATGCTATTATCACTTAATACTGTAGAATTTCCTTTTTATTTTATTTTTTTATAATTCTTAACAGTGGTAGCTATGAGCCTTCAAGCAGGTTCTCCAAGATGCCTATTTAATGTAGAATATGTGCTATGATTTTGAACCTTCTCAGAGCAGTTTTGATGCTAAAGTCAAGTTAGACTTCAGGCAGCGTTATAACCACAATATATTATTCCTTCCTCTACCCAGACATAAGATAAACTTGTTTAGAGAAACAGTTAAGCTTACAGCACAAAACTTCATCTCGTAACAGGTAAACATAACCACTTATAAAGAAGATCAAGGATCAATATAATGCATTCAAGTCCACAGTCTTGTTTCCCAAGAAAGGTTAAAAGAGCCCTACTGAGAATAGTATCAGATGCTTGTTGACACATGACAGTAAAGGGATTATCTATGGGGTACAGAAATTCTATCCCAGAAAGATATGCTGTGTGCTATCTTGTATTGTTTTATTTTATGCCAGACTAAACTCATAGTAAGGATCGTGCTCTACCGCTTTGAATGCCAACTGCATTTGCATTTGTCCCCCAAAGAATTTTGGGTTGTTCTGTATCACAGATCAGTATGAAACAAGGAAGAACAGTGAGAATTAACTGAATTGCACTGCAAAAAAAAGATGTAATTTCAACTGTTTTGTGAAGGAATCTCGTTACCCAAATAAAGTTAAAGTACATTTATAAAGATTAAAGAGCTTTGAAAAGGCCTTTTGAATGCCCAAGAGCCAAACCAGATAAAATTAACAATTATTTTTAAATTAGCTCAATGGACTGTTATGCAATAAGGTTGTCTGATAAAAACTAACTTAATCTAACCTGACATTTCTTTGAGTCATATTCCAATTAAATACCTTCAATAGCTTTTGTGAATGAGAACTAAAATGTAACCAGGAAAAGAAATAAACAGTAACTATTCCTTTCATGAGATATAATATTTATGACTATTCACATGGTCTTGTGGCCTTAGAAGTGAGCAGGATCTAATCTCCACATGAGAACTAGGACTTGTACACCACTGGCACAACAAGACTGAAAATCTGCAACAGTTCAATTAAAAAAAGAAGATACTTGAAACTAAATCTGAAATATCACAACCAATCTCTACACTGTAAATCAGTTGTAGTAGAAAGAAAAAAAACCCATGCAGCTCTTAACAGCATTTCCTTTACGTCAGAATTTAATTGCTCTCTAAAATTACAGTTCTGAAATTGATATCTTATTTTACAGCAGACGACTTATCCACTGCATTTTGGTTCCAACTATAAAAACTACCACAACTCTTTAAGGCCATAAGTCCAGTTTCAGTAATGAATGGATTTTTTTCTCCCTCTGATCAACTGCAAGTTAGTTAATGCCATCAGGGCAACTAAACCCTTCAAAGTCAAAAGGAAACAGCAGTAGACATTAATAATGCTACCAGCTTATTTTCTAGAGATAAATTAAAGTGAGAAATAGGATCCAAATTTGTCTGCCTTCATCAACTCATCCATTAGCTATATTTTGCTATATGCAGTGGACAAGCTGCTAACTTCTTTTATTTTGTTTTCAACTCAGCACGTTTCTTTGATGAGCTTACTTTATGTAAACCTGTTTCAACATGTTTTGGTTTTATTCTTTATTATCAATTCCTGTCATACTGAAAAAGAGTAAAATGACGTTGACCTGATATTTTATTTCTCCCTTTACTCGTACTCCCAAATTTGTTTATGTGTATACATATATATGCACACATACACACAAATGTAGCATATTGTATAATTTTTTTATTATAAAGGGAGAAACTCTAATCCAATATCAAATTCTCTTTTTGCAAACATGCTAGTGCATATTGGTATCACCTAGATAAACAACCACATTAAGTACAGGGTATGGTACAAGAAACTAGCAAAATAGTTTTTAAAATTTTTACTAGATTGGTATTGACTGACAATTTGGGGTAAAAGGTTAATTAAATAAGGGCTGATCATGAATAAACTGGAGGATCTGATAGGTTTAAACAGAAGCTGGTCCATTTTTGTTCTTTTAGTTTCTTTCACTTTACTGTACAATATCAGATTCTAGAATTTGAAACGCAGAGTAATACTGAAACTAACATTCTCACAGGAATTCAGATCAAATCTGAGCTAAATGTTCAACTCTGCTGCTTAGAAATTTTAGATTTGTCTTTAACAATGATCCCATGAAGCAAAGAACATATCTATTTAGAAACAAATGAGGCACAGAGAACAGAATAGTAACTTGTTCGATGTTCAATACAAGGAAGCGAAAAACCAAAACACAGGCTATCTGATAGTTATTTAAGACCCCAGAATAAAAAATGACTCTTCCTAGCAAGCCCAGAAAAGATTAAAAATCTCTAATACAGTTTATCTGGGGAAAATTTCCAGCCGTTTTTCATCTGCCTAGTTCTATTTTGGATAAACACCCAGATTTCTGAGCACTTACTGAAACCAAATTGAAATCTTGGATACTCATTCATTATTACCAAGTACCATATGTCTAATTTTATTTTTGGAATTGTCTTTGGCAATATCGCACTCTGTCAGAAGCTCTGTGGCAAAGACTCAAATCTTATGGTTGAGAAGATGAGATTTTAGGGGGGGAAATGTGCTGCAGATACTCAATAGAATATGTGATATATGTATCTTTTACCTTAGCTTTACACGGAGTGTGTTTTGTTGACCTGTAAGCCAAGAACAAGCAGAAATGTGAAGAGATATAGAATAAAAAATCTTTGCTATGACTCTCACACACAGGTAGGAAGCGATGAAGTTTGGCAGACAAATCTAAAAATGTAATTTCCTGTTGTCTAAGATTTTCTGTTTCCATGTTCTTCCAGAAGCTGGCTTATTTGGCTTTTTAAATTTTTTGTCTGTTGAGTGTTACTATAAATGCATATTACATATTTTTGTCAGGTTCATATTTAAAAGGCACCTTCCTCTGCTTGGGCAGTTCCATCATCAAGACTGTCTGCCTTGAGTTACTGCAGAAATTGCTCCAGCCCCTCTCTCCTGTCACTAAATATGCCAAAGCAGCTTCTACATTTTTTCAGCCATTTTACTCAGACTATCTCAAAGTGTTTCATCTAATGTATTGGTATCACTGGGACCCGTAAGCTGATCTCTTTAAGAAACCTTATATTTGCAGATAGATATGATACTGTGTATGCTGGGTTGACCCTGGTTGGATTCCAGGTACCCACCAAAGCCACTCTATCACTCCCACTCCTTAGCTGGGCAGGGGAGAGAAAAATAAAATGAAAGCCTTGTAGGCTGAGATAAAGACAGGGAGAGATCACTCAGAAATTGCTGTCAAAGACAGAACACATTCACCTTGGGAAAATTAATTTAATTTATTACCAATCAAATCAGAGTAAGGTAATGAGAGAACAAAAACTAAATCTTAAAACACTTTCCCCCACCCCTCCCTTCTTTCTGGGCTCAGCTTCACTCCTCCCCTGAGCAGCACAGGGGGACAGGGAATGGGGGTTGTGGTCACTTCATCACATGTTGTCTCTGCCACTCTCTCTATGCATCCACAGGTCCTGCCAGGAGCCTGCTCCAGCATGGGCTCTCCATGGGGTCACAGGCACCCACCTGCTGTGGCATGGGGTCCTCCATGGGCTGCGGGTGGATATCTGCTCCACCGTTAACCTCCATGGGCTGCAGGGGGACAGCCTGCCTCACCATGGTCTTCACCACAGGCTGCAGGGGAATCTCTGCTCCAGCACCNTGTGGAAATAAGCTAGCTCACATATTTATCCCATACGATTGTTTCCTTCATTCTTCATTGTAGTGTTGGTGGAAAACACTTATTGCTTACATAAATAGCTTCAACTCTTCTGAAAATCCACCTGGAACTTTGCTGTGTCATTAGATCCCCTGAAATCTTTGGAAAAAGTGTTAATTTCTGCCCAAGGCATGCCTGCAATACTCCCTTGAACATGGAGGTTCTCTATGTAATTGTAGAATCAGAAGTAATCATATTACATCAACAGCAAAACCACACCAGACAGATTTAGCTTCAGCACCATACTAACGGGGTACTGCCAGGATCCAGTATATAGCTCTCCATGGCACTGTACTGTGCCATGTACAGTGCCATGAAAATACACTGCAGCGCACTGTGCTGTGAAATACATCTGAAAATGTGGCAGTATTTTGGTTAATTATGTCAGGATTACTAACTGTTTGGCAAAATGTCTGATCCTGTTTACTGCAATTTAGAACTTTTTTTGAACAATTTCAAAGAAAATCTATTATTTCTCATATTATGGAATGTCTTAAAAAAATATATCATCTACACTCTGAACTTTAAGCTATGATTAAGGATTTCAGTTTTTCTTTCATTCCACATTTACTACTGTGCTTTATTTTTAATGTCATATCAGAGCTGTATTATAGTAACTGTATAATAGAGTCAGTGTTAAATCAAATGCAAAACATGCAGCAATGTTTAAAAAATTTACCATCCAAATTCAAGTGAATATTTATGTATCTTTTATTCATGAAACATCTTTCACATCCCATTTATGACTGTAGCTGAATATTAAAGGATTCCTTGTCAGTGAAATAAAGATAATGCTGAGGCCTATCATCTTTCTTCATTTCCCATTTTCTCTCCCTAGAACAGCTTGAAATGCCTTTCATTGGAGCTACTGCAGTGAAAACTTTGGCATTTCAGTAATGAATGCTCTTTTTAAAATGAAATACAACACCAAGTTAGCACATAGGCTGCAAATGCACCACAAAGCTATTAAACTGAGATAAAGCACAAAACCAGTTCTGTATTCTTGGATACACAAAATTTTTTACCGAATGAAGGAATTGTTTAAGCCGATACTGTGTACTTATGTACATGGGAGATGGAGGTGAGGAAAAATGGAACTCACAAGGTTATTTTTCTTCTAGAACCTCCAAAATCCATAAGAATGTAAGCAAATTTACACCACCTAGGAGGACTCATTTGTTGACCATACTAATATGGCAATTGCTAAAGACAGCAGAGAAGTAGTACATACACAGGCAGTTAACACAGTTCAGCTAATGAGTTGCTACAGCTTAACCTAGTGATTGATTATATCCACTGATTACAAACATCAGTCAACCTGTGTCACTTACATAGTACAAATAATAAATAATATTGAGAGAAGAAATGAAGTGACGGCACATTCTCTCGCGCTTTTTTTAATAAATTAAATATTAATAGGAAATTCAGAAATGTTTAGTATCCAATTCAAGAAAGCACTATAGAACAGATACAAAATTAAATATACTCTTGAGGCCACAGGGCTCAAAAAGGTAAAATTGAGAGGAGAATATGGGACAACAGTCTGGCAAAGAGATCAAGTAGCAGAGTGAGGAAGGGACCGACAATATGCCCAAGTAATGGCCAAAGCCTAGGGGACTCCAACGTGGACAGTAGTTTGCAGCCCGTTTAAGTTATGTCCTTGACACAAATGTTTATCCAGACAGCACATTGACAATTATTACTCTATAAACATTATTTTATTTTGAGGATAGCATAAAATATTTTAAAATTTATATGAAAATGGAAAATTCAAGGAATTCACAGTGCTGGACTGGTAAAAGACAACTGTCAAAATGACTCTCTGGCAATAATACAGTCTTTTTGGTAAAGTCTAGGTCAGTTGTGCTTAAGAACATACTAGGCCTTGACTACAGAGCCGCAGCAGAGAATTACAAGCAGGCAATAAACTGTAGAAATTAAACTGGGCAGCAACCCATCACAGTTATTAGAAACAAGAAGTGCTTTTAGTAACACCTGACACCTCTCACCCAGGAAGGAAGATGAAAGGAACATTACTCTCAAAATGCAGTTTCAGCACTGCAATGCCATGGCTGCTCTCCTGTTTTACTACTGCTTCAGAGATTCATTAGCGAGTTAAAGAAAAACCCAATTCTGTACAACTCATGTTGCCAATAGAGTTATTTTAAATTTTTTCTGTGTCTATTTCTTCAAACTATTGTGTTCATTTCCTTTTCTCTCTTTATGCTCTCCCAGTTTAGATAAACCATTGCTCACGAATACACTGAAGTAAACCAAAAAGTTTTTTTCAACTGCTTCATCTTCCATGCTGGTCATTTAGCTGGCTGAAGGATAAACAAACAATAGCTTCTATTAACAAATATTAATTTTTCTTAAAGTGGGTGCAAATTCAACCTTGTGAAAACATTACACCAGGTAATATTGTCTACATTAGAAAGTTTACCATATGGGATTAAAGATACTATAAGGAAGTTCTGAACAAAATTGTTGTATTAGTCACATAAATTTGGTCGTGCTCTGGTTTATAAATGCTTGGTTTTTTCCATTTAGCTTCCTATGCAGTAATTTAGTCACAACAGTGATATTCAAGTAATTTTAAGAGCACGATGCAACCTTTTGAAAACAAGTAAAATAGAACTCCCTGCTGAAATAATTGACTTTTCAATGAATATTAAGGAGAATATTTCTGCAAAGCAAGCTAGAAAAATTAAGTGGAGACTTTTCTAAGGTACAGCGAAATATTTTATTCAAAGCATATTGAAATAATTTTCCACTTCAAAAGCCAAGATCTGTTTCTTAATGTAAACATGTGCTTCTGTACCCAAACATTAGGAAAAAGGTGGCTGTGTTCTACTTATCATTTAAAGGAAAATGACTCAGGAACTCCTTAGTCTCAGCCATTCCTTCCAGTAACTTATAAGATTGTTATCTACTGCTGCTACAAAGAGGTGTTGATAAAGAACAGGGAGGCAACTGACCCACAGGAGACAGATGCATTTGTCTGTCCAAAGAGCAGAACCGAAGCGGGAATCAGCCACAAGAAGCACCAGCTTCTCTCAGCCCTGATCACAAGTCGGGGGCCCTCAGCCACCTCCAGGGGCTTGAGCACCCAACCTCACAGCACCTGCAGGCTGCTAGCAGTCTTTTGCATTGAAATTCATTTACTGGGTCGCAAGTCAGAGTTCAGCACCATGAACATTTCGTAGAGCGTTCTGCATCCAATTCTTCTTCCTGCTTAATTCCCAATATGTGCGTGTATATGTATATATAAGGTATATTTATATATATAACCTCTAACATGCACTTTCAAAAGCTCCCATATTACCTATTTACTCCATTTGCAGAAGCATTATGATCTCTCAAGCAAATAGTTAATTACTTAATAGTTAATTAAATACTCACTGAATTGAGTAAATATGTAATTAAGGGGTTATTAAAATGTGCATTATAGATATGACAACTGCGATGGCCCTCATGAGTTTGGAGCACTCTGTCATTATAATATCTCCAGAGATACCTATTGATGCTGCATTTGCTCCAAAAGATGCTGCTGCTGCCTCTTCATCCTTGAACTACTTGCACTTGCCTATATCAAGGGAGTTAAGCAAAGGGTCACCACTGCCATCATTCCATGGCTAAAAGGTAAAGCTTAATATTGCCCCAGAGGGAAAAAAGGTATATTACCTTGGGATAGTGTGTACCTCAGTTATGAAATTATACTTTGTAACCTTCCCTAGGTAATGCAATACCTTTAGCTTAGAACATCCACTGCATATAGCAACGCATTGACTGTATAAAATTCACCTGAAGTAATGGCAGGCTTGTCAGACTTGCCTCACCTGAACCAGCACTTCTGAAATATTTTTTTAGAACTCTTAGAAATTAAGATTAATATTAAAATAATCTGTTTCTCCACAGTGGGCTTCTCAGACTCAGATAAGTAAGAGGGGCAAAACAAATGAGACACACAAATATTCTTTGTGTCAGTCCTGGATTAACATGACTTCATAAACACGGGCCGAAATCTGTACAGTACAAATATCGAGAAAAATGGAAGTTGATCCAGAGTTAGTAATGTAAGGAGGAATATGGAAAAGCACAACTTCTCACTTGACTACAAAACATATAGGGAATTTCACCTTCCTTTTACTTGATGAAGCTGAACTCCCAGCTCCTCCTCCTCCTTGGATGCTGCAATGTGAGCTTCCTCAGTTTATTAACTACCTGAACTATATTCTTCCCTAAGCAGAAGAGATGCTGTCTTGGCAGAGTTATGAGGAAAAGAGGCCTCTCTAATGGAGAGCTGGCAGTAGTGAGTGAAGAGAACAGAATGACTCACTTAGTCTTTAATGAAATAATTTAAATAAGTCTGTTTTCCCTTTTATGAAACAGGAGAAAAATCAATAATGGTTGATTGCCATTCCTATCCTTTATGCTATTTCTAGAATGAACCCACACATCTGAACTTGAAGTAAGGCAGAGTTAAGAATACCAAATGTGTTAATAACAAAACAAAGTTTCAGTGGTAAGTAAATATCAATAAATGAGCATTCCATCTCACTGTTACTTTATAATTGACACTAATGTTACTTCTTTAAGTAGTCTTAAAACGTAGACAAAAATCAGTTGACAAAATGATAGATGTGGCAGTATATGGATCTATAACGTGCACTGATCACCTTTAAAAAAACCCACAAGTATATTACTTGATTAAGAGAATAATGGTTTTATTCACTTTTGCTGGCATGGATTTGTACAGATTCTTGACCATCTCCATTCCCTAATGTAATTTAATTATTTTGCCATTACAGATAGGAAGCAAAGCCTGACCATGTGAGACAGCATCTAAGGACAGGGATTCCCATAACACTGGTTTATATAGGAAAGCAACAATATATGATGTTCTTCCCTTTCCTTGCTTTTATGTGCTTGCATTCTGTAGAAGATACAATAGCTTACCAGATGGTAAAATTTATAAGTAGCAATCTTAACAATATTTTAAAAATTAGCCTTCGTGACCTTTTTTCCTTTCAGAAATATCTGAATAGACAAGTTCTGAAGGCAGGGGTGAACTAAAGGAGAAGAACAAGACTTTAAGAAGTTTGCAGAAAGTTACTTTTAAATTCAAGTGAAGTGTATGGCAGCTCCCTATGCTGTCCTACTAGTAGGGCTACAGACAGAAAGAGAAGAAAATAGCCT
>VZTV01099657.1:0-10465 GCA_013400875.1 Anhinga rufa
AAATGTCTGTGAGAATTTACTACCTGTCAGCATTTTAGCTCATCTCTTGAAAAGCGCTGTCTATGTGTGAGATACAACAGTCATCATCGCAGGCTTATCCAGCAAGCTACACCTATAGAGAAGTTATCTTATTTCTTTAAGTATATTGATCCTTCTTGATTCTGTTTTTTGTTTGCTTCCCTTGTTATTTGTTGTTACCAAAGGCTGATAATTCTGAAAATCAGTCCCTGAGCAACAAATTGTGGGAGGGCTGGTTTGTCTCTGAAATAAGGCTACAGAGCTGCCACCTCCAGACATTGGCTGTGGTCCCACCAGTCACCAGAGTCTGCTTCTGGAGAAAGGCATCTGCCACACTTTTTTTAGTAGCCTTTTCAGGAGAACTAATGAAGGCATCTCTGCAAAGTTTTTTTAGGACTCATTCCCAGTAGCTCTTCGAACACAAATACTACAGCAGATCAGCAGCAGCTGGATGCAGAGGCATGTAAACCAGCCCTTACAGAGCACCAGTGCCAAAACAAATGAACTCGTACGGTGGGAAAGCACAGGGCTGCATCCCGGGGTGAGTCCTTCCCTCAACGAATCCTTTCCAAGAGGCATGCGTTCACTGCAACGTAAATTTTGTTTTACATTTATTTCACTGGATGTTCTGAAAGGCCAAATTCCCTGATATTCAGGTGCAGTTAAATACCCTCTTGCTTGTCTTTGTCAGTTGGCTGCCTCCTGAAGGAACATGCAACTGAACAGAAAGGAATTGAGGTAAGGGTGGGTATATGTTTATGCATTAAAAAAAAACCAAAACACACAGAAAAAAGAGACAACGTGAGTCAATGTTAAAGTAGTTGCAGAAAAGAGCACAAAAATAACCTCTGTGACAGCACCAACATCAAAGGCAGTATGTGATGAGAGAGAGGTCACAGAAAGCACAATTAGGCACAGATAAAAGCATACCTGGGGCGAGGGAGAGAAGAGAAAGCAGAAGAGCTCGGTCACAGCAGGTGTGGAGTTGACTCCATAGATACTGAAAAACCCTGTCTACTTAGAAAATAGTTGCAACAGGAAAACAAGCATGCCTAAACCGCCTACCTTTCTTCTTGGAAAAGACGACTGGCGGGTGGATTAAAGAGCCAGTCAGTCTCTATAAACTTCCCTTGTCTTCTCTACCACAGCCACGGCAAGTGTTTTGGTTACAGTGGTACAATTTTTGAAATTTGCATATCTCCTGTGGAAAAATGCCAATGAATAAAATGCAAGAGCCCGAGGTGCGTTCCAGTGTTCCTGTGCTCTCCCGGGCACTTGTCTTGGCGCTTCATTTTTCTGAAGCCAAGACCTTAAACCCCAAACCTCATATGCTAGATGAGGACTTCATCTGTGCTCACAGGGACACGGGCTTTGGGCAAAAGGGGCAGGCTTGATTTCTCCAAGGTAATGCAAAGCCTCCAGCCAGGTAGGATCCCAGCGGTGCCAAGTCCCTGGAAGCCACAGCCCATGGGACAGTCGCTGATGCCAGTGGCTCTGCTGCCCGATGCACATGAGAAATGGGGATATGGCCAAGAAGTACAGAATGGTTCAGGTCAACGTGAAGCAAAACCATACCTGCTAAGTCTGTCAGCAACCAGATTGATTTGCTGAAGAGGGACAGAGCTTCTCTGTAGTGAGAATAAAATTGTTTAAAGAATATCTGTTTTATGAGTCAGAAAAAAAAAGGAGCAGAACACTAATTTTATTTGTCAACATCAGCACAGAAGGAAGAGCAGGAAAGAAATAAGTTAACTCATGGTATCTGAAGGACTCAAGGGGAAAGTAGGAGGGGTGCGATCTAGGAATACTTGAATCTTTTTTGCCAGAACTGTGGGTTGAACTTTAAATGTGTCTTTAATGTCTTTATATAATTAATTGTTGGTCACCATGGTAGCAATGGCAGACTCACATGAATGAAAATAGACATTAGCAAAGACGAGACTGGAGAGTAGTTAGATGTTGTTTTTGCAGACTCTGTTGGTCTTGGATCCACCAGCTCCCAGGAGAGTGAGTTCCTCTGGCGAGGGCTGATCGCCGAGCTGCAAAGCTGCAGGGAGCAGGGCACCCTCTGCCTCCCAGGGATCGCCTCCCAGGGATGGTGCAAAGCTCTTTTCCATCAAGCTGAGCTTAGGACCCCAGACCCAATGTCTTGGGCAGGGAAGACTGACAGCTTTATTGTCATCTTCCCATGTTTCCTCCTGCTGATGATTAGCAAAGATAAATTTGCTCCCACAGTAATACCAAACATCTGGTTTGTTTATTTAGTCGGCAACTGTGTAAGAAATAAGTGAACCCTCACACTGTACGCTCCTAAATTCAGCATCTCCCTTTCCTTCTGTGCCTCAGTAAAGCTCCTATTTAATGTCAGGCTGGAACTACAGTTTCCAGGTCAGGTTTTAGTGCCCCAGTAACCGGAGGATGACCGCCAGCAGGGCTGGGATGAGCAAGGGCAGGAGGGGCCAGTGGTTTCCATCCCAGCCAGTCCTGCTGTGGTTGTGCCCAAGGCCACTGGAGGGTGGGAGGAAAAGAATCCCATGGGGCTCGGGAAGCGGAGGGCTGGCTGGTCCCCAGGAATGCCGCCCAGCACCCAAGACATTGTTTCCAAACAGCAACCCTCTGAAAGCCTTTTGCTGGGTGTCTCAGAGGAGAGCGAGGCAGGGGGAAGCTGCTGATGGCGCGGGGCTGCCACCCCAGCTCTGTCGCTGGCCTCTTCCCTGGAGCCTTCCCACACCATCCATCCCCATCAGCTGGGGCAGTAAGGCAGCCCAAAACAGACCCCACAGATAACCGAGGCCCTTTCCGCGGGTCAGACCTCCGTGGGTTGGCCGTGCCATGCCACTTCTCCCAGCCTGCGGAGCAGGTCCCCAGCTGGCCCCGGGGAGCCCCTGGCCTCAGGGAGCCCCAGCCCAGGGGAGCCCCGGCCGCGGGGAGCTGGGCCAGCCTGGCTGCAGAGGGAGCTGCAGCTGGACATCGCACTGCATCCCCCTTTCAAGGATGAAATAGCCACAGCAGGAGAGAGGAGAGTGCAGACGCCCTGAGGAACAGCTGACTAGCTGGGTGTTAATTAAAACAACACCAAATTAAATTGTCTTTGACTGGTTAATGACATTGCAGTAAGTTCTCCAGCGAGAGAACTAAAATGTTGCCATCGACTTTTGGCACTGACCAGGGCAGCAAGGAGACAGATGTGCATCCCAGCTTTTTCCTCAAACAGAAGAAAAGCCCCAGGTCATTCCTGGAGTCCTGTAGGAAAGCGGCTGGCCGCGACACCAGAGTTCCCCCCGCGGGGCCGTGAGTAGGGGACACCGGGGAGCAACTCCTTGCGGACACCGTCCAAAGGGCATGGCAGGAGCGGGGCTTCCTCTTACTCTGTGCCTTGGCTTTCTCTTTGAAGGAAATCTCTGGTAGAAGGATTTACATATGTCTACATTAACACACACAGAGGGTGGAAAAGGAAGTTTATAGTAAGTGGAAAGAGTAGACAGTGTTCCAAATACGCTGTTTACTGAGCCTTATCTAAATTAACCAGCCACGTTTGACCATCCAAGAAAGGTCTGGGAGAGAGCGCTGTGCGGGCATGTGTTCACAGGACATTGAGGAGTTCAGTGCTGCACTTAGATAAAACAGATTGAGATCAGAGTTGCAAGGGATTAGATAAATAAACTGCTTTCCTGCTCTAGAGAGGCTGGCTGTTCCAGTCATTAGGCTGCAGAGAAAAAAAAACAACTAAAAGGGAAGGCTGTGGCAGTCCATTTCCATTTCTGATCCATGTTTACCAAGGAGCAGCAGCATTTCCAGGCTATCAGAATGTGTTTTCTGAGAAAGACGATCTTAAGAGCAAATTATTGCGAGTGTCAGTTCCTTATTCCTCAGATGGGGTGGAAACCTCAGAGAACGGCGGGGCACATGGTTCATGGAGCACACTGTTACTGCTAAGTTTACACACGCGCCCGTCAGCGGGGCCCCGGGGGCTGATGCAGAGGCTGGAGCCCCCCGTGGCGAGGAGGGCCTCCCTCGGGGTCTGCTGCGGCGGGGCGAGGTTGGGGTGCTGCCGCGCAGCCAGCACTGTTGTTCACGTTTCTCACAAGCCTCCTGTGACCTCATGGCTTGTGGTTTTCCTCCCTGTTCAGTATCGTAGTGGTGCTGCAAACACCGAGTCCTCAGACAGCCGGTTACGCAGCCCAATCAGGGTTAAAAAAAAAAAAAAAAAAGTTTATTTCACATTTTTTTGTTTGTTTCTACGAAATTGAAAGACAATTTTTGTCCAAGAAAAATTTGTTTCCATGACCATCAAAGTTTCTGCCAGAGGCAAGTGCCGTATCTCTAGGAAGTGAGGTTCAGCCAATTGCTCTTTTTGGTTTGTTGTTTTTTTTCCAGATCCATTGTACTAGTTCTCTAATCTTTTGACCAATTTCAGCGTAATTTGGTAGGGGCCAAAGCATGTTAACCACGTGCAGGTTTCACTGAGGTGGGGAGGCAGGAGGTCCCGCCGGGAGGAGCGCAGCAGGGAGGGACCCCGGGCACAGATGCTGCAGACGCAGCTCCTGCCAGACAGACAGATGGCGGCTTGGCCCCAGCCTGCACTCGCCAGCGCAGGTTTGGCCCGCGGGTGAGGGGAACCGCCTGGTCTAGACCTACTTCTCATTTAGCGGTCTGCCGAAGGGCTTGGGATTAATGAGGTGATAATTTGGACTCCCAAGTATTGCGGCCAAGCCACAGCCCGACAAGCAGAAAGTGAAGCACCGAACTATTTATGTTCCAGTTCCTACAGCTATTTTTAATACAGCTTCAGAGACTTGCCGTATTATCCTTCCTTTTTAGCGTCTGCTTCTTTTCTTAATCTCATCTCATTTTCCCTGCCCTTTCTTTATCTTTGGATCAATTTATACCATCCTTTTTATCATGGTCTAATCAGAACGCACTTTATGATTTCAGATAAATGTAGTCATGGTAATTTTCCACTCCATTTAGGTCAAGTCAGAATGAAACAATTTTTTTAAATCTTATCTAGTAACCACCAGAAATGGCTCCTTGTTACACTATCTGTTCCCTTGCTTTTCTAACATTATTACATTTTAATGTCAAGTGTCAGTCTCCTTTTTGGGGGGTTTCAGGAAATTGGTTCTGCACTGCAAGCCAACCTGTAAACCCTGGAAAGAAAGGCAGGGCATCCCTTTTCTCTCCCCGCAGCATCCATGGGGGGTGGCTGACAGATCCCTTCCCCTCCCTCTGGTCCCACCAGAGCAGCTTTCCCGTGATCCCCCTCAGGCCATGGCAGCAGCGTGGCCTCAGCCACACCGCCTCGTGTTGGGCCCGTGCGCGGCTCGTCAGCAGCCAAAACCGGCCGCCTTGGAGCGGTGCTCGCCTGGCACCCACGCACACGGGCACTGGCTGAGGGTGGGCTTTGCCAACACCGAGCACGCAGCAGACGCCATGGTGTTCTGTGCTAATCTGCACGGGTTTGGTACTGGCTCCACAACATCCCCTTCTGACATGGTCATGTTTGGGATTTACCCACCTGTAGCAGGTTTGGGAGTGGCGGCAGAGTTTGGTGGGGAATGCCGGTGTCCGAGCCCTGTCCCAGCCACACAAATCCGGGTTTTGGTGCCATCACACCAGCGGCAGGGCTGCGGGCATGTCCTGTGACCTTGCCTGGGGTTTCTCCCACTTTCTGCAGCTGGCAGAAAACTGCCTCACTTTTCTGAAGCACTCTGAGCAGGACTCTGTTATCTTTGGGTGACACACACTATCTGAGCTTCAATAATATTACCCACAATAATATTATTCAGATTCAAGCAAGCTAGCAGAATGTTAACAATCTTTTCATTTGATATCACATGATTTCAAAAACATTTATGTGCCAAATTGTCATACTTCTCCTCTATTTTATTCTTTCTCTGAGGACGGCATGGGTTCCAGCTTTGAAACGCAAATACCAGTCCCGGTGCTCTCACTTCCCTTGCAAAGGTTAAGAATACATTTATTATGCTGTTCCTGGCTGGTTGGAAAAGCGCGGGAGGTGGGGACCGAGATGAAGGCGCTGGCACCGCACAGGTCCCAGCTCAGCCACAGCAGGCTTCATAACCTTACAGGTTTATATTGGCCCGTTACATTTAGTTCATATTTTGTTTACATATGAGGGGTTGTTTTGATTGAATATTGTAGCTATTGGCAAAGATATGTACAAGCCTTCTGAACGTGTGTGAAGTGAGGACAAAAGTGTTCAGGAAAAACATTATTTTAAAAACTCAGAGTAATTAACATTTTAGTTAAACATTTTAATTTTAAAATCAATATGGCCACTGGCCGGTGTGCTCTGAGGATGGGCAGTGGAGCCCAGGGCACCCTCCGCAGAGGATGAATTCAGCGGAGCTAGGCATGAAGTCCGTCGGTGCCAACGGGGCTTTGGGCGAGGGATAGCTGCTAGCACTGGGGGGACCAGGCAGACCTGGCCCCCACCCCAGCCTGACAGCGTGCACAAGGGAAGGGGAAGGAGGCTCCATTTTCACTGAGCAGCACCAAGCTTCCAGGGCGAGTCTGGAGGATGTACAGCGCGTTGCTGCGGGATCCAATAACTGGATGTGCCAAAAAAAAGGTCTCTGCTCCATCTGTGCCAGCTGGGCGTCTGGCTGCAAGCATCCTCTCCCCATGCCTGCTGGAAGGACACAGGCATTCCTTAGCCATAAACCCATGTTTTCTTTTAATGGCACGTACAGATTGTTTTTGACCTGTCTCACATCGCCTTCCCTGCAGCCTGGGCTGGCGTGTGCCCCATGGACTGGCAGCGGTGTCTCCCACCCATATAAGTACACTGGAGGAGAGCACGGGGGCTGACTCATTGTGGGTCCCGAGGGTGGCTGTCAGCAGCCGAGATGCCAGCTTGGAGGAGAGCTGTGTCTGCTATCCCAACCAGGTATGCAAAGCAAGGCGAGGAACACAGGGAGAGAGGAGAGCTGAAGCAAGCATGGCTGTCTAGGAAAGGCACGTGAACACGTAACAGCCTGACCTTCACTGACCTTCAACAGCCAGTATGGCCGAAAGGAGGTATTTCAGAAAGGTGGGGCGACAGCCAGCCCAAACACAGATCTGGGCTAAAATTGCCCTGAATGCATGAGATGCTGAAATTTTGAGATGGTGTCCAAAGGACTCGTCATATTCAGTCACATCATCTCTCTCCTTTGAAGGATGAATACATGTGTGAATTCTTCTAGAATAAAATAAAATCTGTGTTTCCCAGTAGTCTGCAGACTTTAAATTCTGAGGATTACACTACGGATATTTCTGCTTCATAATTAAAGGTGGCAGCACAAACTAGTACCAAGAGTGCAAAAATCAAAGGGAAGCAAGGGAAATTACTTGGTGATGCTTTTATTGGTCTCTAACAGATGTCAAACCTCAGCATAAAAAGCTTAACCCATGTAATTTCTACTTTCAGAATGAAACTGAGGGAAAAGAACAGATTGCCTAGGCATTTATTTCATGTCTTTCACTGAGTTAACTAAGACACCTCAGGACATCTCGGTGCCACAAACCCCTCTTTTTGAGGAGCAGCCAGCCATTACACAATGAGGTGACACAAGCATGGCTAATGGCAACCCAGCATCAATTCAGCTAGGGCCTCAAAGACCATGCAAAGCTGCTTACAGTTCACAATGCTACCCCTTTTTTTGGTGCTTGTTTTAAAATGCCTTTTGACTGCTGCATTTTTAGACTGCTTTAAGGTCATGACAACGTTTCTCTCCCTGGTGCTGACAGCCAATGTGCATGGCAGTGTGTGCTGGGCTGTTAGTTAGAGCACCGACACGTTATGTCATGCAGTAAGACCACAAATGACAAAACAGAAAAGCTGCAAGCCAAGTTGTGCCATGGGCATCTCAACTGACTCTGGATCAATACTAGGATCACATGGCAATTCGGGTGGGAAGGGACCTCATGAGAGGTCCAGCCTCCTGCTCCAAGCCGGGTCAGCTGTGCAGTATCTTTATCCAGGCAGCTCTGGAAGCCATCAAGGATGGAGACTGCACAAGCTCTCTGAGCTGAGCAACTCTGCTTGACTGCCCTCATGGGGAGAAAGCTTTTCTTTATAACCACTCTGAACCTCCCTGCTGTCAGTTTATGCCCATTGCCACCCGCCCTGCCCTGTAACACCGGGAGGAGCTTGGCTCTGGCTCTCTGTCTTCACTGGCCTCGCCGTAGCTCCTGGCCGGGAGCCCCTGCGGCCATGGGCAGGAGCGGGCAGCGTCCCTGCAGCGCAGCTGGCTGCCTCGGGGCCTCAGCCCACAGCCAGGGCATGGCCAGCGCAGGAGCCAGGGCTGCCTCACTGGGCACTGCTAAATGCGCTCATGGCTACTCTTGGGGGCAGGGGGAGGTTCTTCATTTTTAAGACGTTTGTGACTTACCCAAGGAAGGCGGCTCAGGTTTAAGGGGGCTGCTACATCCAGCCCTTCCTTGCCAAATTTCATGTGTCCTGCTTTTACAGAGAGAGAGAATAATGCCTCGTTTCCTTATAGCTTTTAGCTCCTCTTACCACAAGGGTGCCATTGACAATGTAGGAAATGTCCCGTGACAAACCTTCCCATCAGGTCGCAGTTACTGCAGAAGCAGCTGTATGGAAGCACAACTATTGCAAGAACCGCTTTAACAAGCTCTGAGCAATTAGCTGTTTGTTTTGTTTTAATGGGGGAGAGGGGAACTGCTTGCTTGGGTTTTTTTTAATATTTCTTCTAGGTACAAGTTAGGAAGTAAACAGTCTTAAAGAAATGAAGTGAACGTTATCAAGAGTATGGTGCTCTAATTATAATTACATAACTCATATTTCAATTTGATGGGAATATTAAAAGGATTCCTGGGAGAGTTTTGAACAGTCTAAAAGTGCAACAGCATAAAACCCAATAAACCTTGCCTTCTTTTAGAGGACATTTCCTTAAAGGGCCAGGTTTAGCTGCCAGTGCCGCAGCCTTTGCAGAAGTGCAATTTCCTCAAACTCCCTAAAAGATAAACTAACTTTCACACTAGAATTTTCTCCTGTCCATGCACTGGAGTAATGATGGTTTTAATGTTGTCAAGGCCGGAATCCAGAGGACTGTGCGAGTGGATACAATGAATAAATATTTTCAGTGCATGCCTTATTTGTATAGAATACAAGCTGTATTTATAGCCCTTATGAATACAAGATGGATGTGAGTCAAGAAAGAACTGTGTCTGAGTGGGCAGGAGCATTTGGTGATCTCCACGGGCGTTTCAGAGGGGCTTTGGGGGGCAGGAACATTATCGGGCTTCTCTCCCTTTTAAGTCCTTGAGCTGCTCGGCAGGTCAGGTTCCCACAGGCAGTGCAGAGCTGGGGAGAGCCAATGCCGCAGGAGAAACGATTTTGTAGAACTGCCTCTCTCTAGAGCTGTGCTTGTACCTGTGGGGCCAAACATATGCCCCACTTTCTGTGGCTCATACCCCAAGTGCACAGCAAGTTGCTGCCAAGGACAGGAGGAGAGTGCCCCTGAACTCCTCAACGGGCACCCGAAAGGCTTGCGGCACTGCCCAGTAGAGCCCAGAGGCTGCATTTCCTCAGCCCCATGTCAGAGGAGGAGGGAAGGTTGCTCTTTACACCTCTCTGCCTTTATGGCAGCTGCAGCAGGAGCTGGGAAGCATTGCCCGGCTGTGGGTGGGCACGGGCGGGACGTGTCTATGGTGGTGCGGGAGGAATGGGAATCATCCAAAAGCTCCTTGAGCACCTGGTCCAGGTGCCTGGGGCAGCCTTGGGGTGAGGTGAGCAGACGGAAAGGGAGCTTATCTAGAGCAGGTGGAGGAGGATGGCCAGGCTGACCTGCAGCGTCAGCACCAGGGCGACCCGTGGCGTGAGGGTGGGGATGGGTCCCCGGGGCACCCCTGCCGCTGCGGCCCCCACAGACCCTCCGCTGCCAGCAGAGCAGGCAGCCCCACACAACCAGGGGACGGAAACGGCCTGAAGCGCCCCACAGGCACGTTGGGCCCAGATGCGTGGGGCTGGTGGTGTCGGGCGGCGAGCGGCTGGGGGGGCAGCTCTGCCCTGCACAGCGGCACTGTCACGGGACGGGGAGCCCAGGGCTGCGGGCTGTGCAGCGTCCTACTGTGGCGGGGACAATCGCTGCCTCTCACAGGGAGCAAATGTTAAAACAATAGCACCCGTCCATCTCACGTCCCTCTGTTTATTCACAAGCTTTAACCAGAAGTTTCCCAGCCTTTCTCCCCCCTGATTTCTAAATACAGCCTGTAGGAAATACAGCGTGTGCTCTCGGGGGGCCTGCAGGCAGGGAGGGGTGACAGGTCCCTGCGGGAGGCAGCTCCAACACCCACAGCCCAGCAGCGAGGGAGCTGCAGCCTCTTGGCCCCTCAGTCCCCTGAGCCCCCTCCTCAGCCCCAGTCCCCTAAGCCCCCCATCTCAGCCCCTCAGTCCCCTGAGCCCCTCGCCTCA
>VZTV01099678.1:335-18663 GCA_013400875.1 Anhinga rufa
CAAGAGTTTTGTTCCATATTGTCCCTTGTGAAAGTGAATCCAGATGCAGCACTGGATCAGTCTAAGATCCGTTCAGAACCATTTTAGATAAACAATCAGATTTTTTCCCACCCTCAGAGTACCATCAAAAGAAAGTCCAATACATATGTAAGCATAAGTGAAATCCTGATCTTAGCAACTCATTAACAAAACTTACATTGGCATTAAAATGTCCAGCATCTCATCTGTGATATTTACAATATACATGGAACTACATGAATCCAGGGTTCAAGAGTTCCAGCCAATTTCTACACAGAAATCTCCCTGGACAGCTGGCTGATAAGTACAACTGTTCCAGTCGATGAGGAAAGGTATTTGGAAACATGATTGGTGGTAATCAGCAATTAAATGACTTTTCCTGAGGCCTAAATCCTCATCACCTTCCCTGCTGCTTGCTCACAGAGGGAGATTTCGGCACAACAGAATAAATTTAATCTAATCCAATCCCAATCCTACCAGCCGTTTGTTTTTCTTAAGTCCTTCTGCTGTTTCAAGTCCTTTTGTGTTGCCATGTGGCAGACAGGTCCCATGAAATCAAGAGGAGATAGATGCCAACATCATCATGTTTCATTTGTCATTTTGTTCTTCTAAAGCAAATCCAGAGATTTGCAGAAGATGGCAACTACTGGCAGAAAGGACTGTAGTGTAAGTGTCTTGTCCAGCTCTCTTCTCCTCTTCATGCTCCATCGCAGTCATACTCTGCTACAAACTCTACACAAACTCTACACCAATGCACAGCTGTGTGGGCACCAAAGTCGGACTTGCGAGGACTATGTTATGCTGACAAAGCACTTGATAATTTAATTCCTGGATGCGGGAAGAACTATGGCCTCAACCACCCACCCTTAAGGGATTTAAAAGTACTGATAACCTTTCTTGCACAAACACCAGGAATCCCATATTGTCTGGGAAGCCTTTACCATTAATAATTATCAAGTGTAGCATGTGTGAAACAGGTACATTTATACCAAACTCTGTCAACTACATTAAATCACGATGCAGGGCTTGATAAAAACATCTACTGAAAGCAATGTTAAAAAAAAATGTTTCAAAGCTTCATGCCTCTTCCCAAGTACAGCAGAGAGGATAAAATGGTGATGGTGACTGGGAAGTCTCACAGTGAAACTCAAAAGTTAATAGAATACAGGAGGATGGGGAGCAGGGAAGGAAAACAGTAATGCTGATAGACTGATGATGCAGGTAGTGAAGGAATTAATTTCGCTAAGAAACTGTGAATGGTTAGTTAGGAACAATCAAAGTATTTGTGCATTAATGCAAGAATTTTGGGCAACAGAACGAAAAAGTAGTGTAGGGAATGAAACTGGACATTACAGAAGTAACAGAAACATGATGGACTATGTACCAGTCTCACTACTGAAGAGCCGTTTCTGTCCAGGAAACACAAAGTCAGTGTGATTAAGCAGCTCTGTATTTTAGTAATCTGATAAACTGAGGATAAAAAGGAAGAGATAACAGGGACTAGGCTAGACTAGGAAAAAAGAAAACTACTATTTACATCTAAGAAATGGTGAAAATTAGCTACCTTGTTAGTCTGATGTCAGAAGTATGAAAAGCTTCAGGAAAAATGTCCAAGAAAAAAATACCTTACATCACAGAGAAAAGTGGGATAAAATGCAAAGTACATTTATCAAAGAACATCATGTCAAACTGATATGTAACCAATTAATGAATTAATTACAATGCACATGGATTGAGCATAGCATTAACTATGCCATAACCATATTTAAGGGAGGAAAGACTAGGATTAGAAGAACTGTATGATATCTAAGAAACATCCAAAAGTAGATGGCAGGTAATATGCAATAGAGAAGCACTAGCATAAAAAAAGAAAAGGTAAAATAAGAGTGCACTTGTGTGCACATATACATATTTATAGTACAAATTTTGGTACTAAACAGTGCCAAAATCGGTGCTGTCACAAAGTTGTGAAACATCATTAATATGGAGAAAGAGCAGAAGACACAGCTGGATTGCTTTGAGCATTAGACTAATGCAAGTGGGATGAAATTGAACAGTATAAAGTGGAAAATTATGCATTTTGAGGCTAGGATAAGAGCATCTGCTGTAAATTGGGAGTTTAAACCTAGAAATGAGAGAAGAAATAAATAAAGTCTAGGCCTCCTCATTGTAAAAAAGCAGGTACCAGGTGGTATAGTTACAGTAAAAACAGGGCCACAGAAATGCCTCAGTACAAAGTTTCTCCTCCTTGTCCACTCTGTGCAGCTCCAATCACCTCCATTCCTGGAAGTTTAACTCAAAATTGTGCTGCATGCACAGAGAGGTTACTATAATTATTAGGGGCATAGAGAACTTAAGTTAGGAAAGCAAACTAGAAATGCCTGGCTTATATGGGCTCCCTGCCCCACCTGGAAAAAAGAGAGGTCTCTATAAATGCACAAAAAATGTTTACATTAAGGGTCAATAGTGGTACTAAAATCAATGGGCATAAATAAAGCATGAATGTATTTACACAAGACATTAAGAAACATATCGCTGTATCAATCAATCTTCCAATAGCGGAGACAAGAGCAGAGGCAAACAAATTTAACTTTTTCTAAGGCAGGCTTTGATGAGTGTCTAATGAGCAGCTGCATAAATGCTCACAAGGCTTAATTCAATACAAATGGCTCCCTCAATCCTTCACTCTTACAATAATTGATTTGCAAACATATTGGGACATACAGATGTTGAATTCCACCTCCGACTTTCAAGAATTCAAGGCAGATCCCAAAAGAACTACAGATCACTTTTTCCAACTTTTAAATGAGAGAAGCCATACCTTGCATTTAAAAAAAAAAATAATTGAAATAAATTATTTTTTTCTTCAATATGAAAGTAGCAGGACTGAATACCAACATCTGCAACACTACACCATATAGAAAACGCACAGTTAATACTACATGCACAAATGATGATGTCTATAGTTAGACTGAAGGGAAGAAATAATTCTACTACTAGTAAAGCAGATCAGTCAAGTTAAGACATACTGGAGTAGAAATTACCAGCAACTGATATTAAAGGTCTGTCAAAAATCTGTTTTTGAGTAGTGAGAGTAGCCTGAGTGGAACAGAAAAACCTTCACCCCAACAGTTAAACAAAAAGTTAACTAGACAAATCACATTTGTAGACATCGAGACACAATTCCACAGTGTGACTTTTTTCGATTTAAAATTAATGCTGCAGTCTATGTAGTGTAATACAGGCATCACTTCAAGAAAATAATTATTTTTCAAGATACATCAAGATGGGTAGAAGTAAGTTTTTAAAATTCAGAGTCCCAAAGTGCTTTTTTTTTTTTTACATGAAGATTTATGGATGAATGAGGTGTCTAAAGAGCAAAGGTCAGAATTATCAATGTGGTGTTCCAAACATAGTCCTTATTTTTTCATCTAACACTTATTTAATTATCTCCATAGGGACGAGAAAACAAGTAAAGAGGAAAGTACATTTTGTGACCAATTGAATAAATAAATGGACACTTTTCCAAGACTACATGAACCGCCAAATATGCATAGCTTTAAAGTTAGTTCAATTTTATGCAAGAACACAGTTTGAGCTTCACTGTTAGAGCACTTTTGCTGAGGTCTATTTTTCACTTGACAGAACCACAAATAAGAAATGACCTTGGCACACTTATGTTCACAGGCGAGATTTTTCAAGGCAGTAGAGGGCTGAAAAATTCCAAATAAATTGTTTTCCTCATCCACAGTCTTAGGAATATAGAGCTATCTCACCCAGTAGCTTGCCTCTGATCATGTCCAGTGCCGGATACTTGCAACGAATGTAGAAAGCTCTCATGCTCCACGAAGCCATTTGGGCAACAGTACTGCTAAGGGAGTCAGATATTTTGCAAACTAAGTGAGAGCAATTTAGTAGGATGGATGACGCCCCTTATGTCTCCTTGTTAGTGTAACTTCCAGATGTTATTCTCGTTAAGTCAAAATGCTTTTTTACTTCTTAGGAAGTTTCAGTAACACTCTTTAACAGCAAGTGCCACAAAAATAATTTGATTTCAACTTTTGTTCAGTTAACTTCAGAAGTCACCCAGTCCTTAAATTGTTAATAAATGAGAGAAGAATGCCAACTACTCCCTAGTTCTTCGGAGAGATGAAAAGTAGGCCAGTATGAGATGCTGTTTGGCTGGCTTCTCCAGAATAAGGCTCTGGACCTGATGAGCACTAAGCCTTACATCAGACGGAAAGCAGATGTCACAGGTTCATTTCTAAGAGTATATGCTCATCTCCCACAAACACAAAGCCATCTGCTCTGGGGTTGATGGTCACTTGTAAGCCTCTCTCCCTTTTCTACTGCAGGAGCACTAGTATCCAGAGAATCCCACGGTCACAGGTATGAGCACAAATGGCAAGTCCCCACTACAGTAATTCCAAATAAGTCCATCTTGGGGTCTGAGCAGCCCCTGAAGTACACATGGCAGTGGCAGCCTCCTGCTGCCTGCCCCCAGCAGCACTGTGCCACTGCGGAATTGCTGTGACCAGCCTTCCTTCCTCACTGGCTCTTACTGACCCCATTCCTCTTGCCACCTTAGCAATAGCTGCAGGACACTGGCATTGGAGGTCAGCCACTCTTCCCTGCCTGTTGTGGGCTTTCCAGTGCATCTTAAGTCACTCTGGAGTGATGGGCCTTGAGGGAGGCAGAGTCTCTCACCTGTCACGTGTCTGACAGTGCATATAGCAGTGGCTTTCAGGGATGTAGGAGCTATTGACAATGGTGACTATGCTGAGGTTTAGCAAATTCTGGAATAGAGGTATACGCCCAGAACATATAAAGCTGGATGCTATTTGCCACTCAACTGACACTTGTCATGGGAGTCTGAACATCTAACCCGACCCAGCTTCAGTCTCATCAGCTGTAGTGTCACGTTAGTTATCTCAAAACCAGTTTATTATTCATCACTAGATGTGTATGGTATCATTAAATCCTTGTTTTTACAATGTTCTTTATAAATCATTTGTATTCACAGAAGTGTCATACGCTATTTTAGCCTTCTCTCCTAATTAGCCTCAGCCTTTTATTAGAAAATGGAATTGATGCTTAAATATCAGTTCTGTTACTATTCTTTCAAAATTCTTTTACGTGCCTTAAAACAAATAAAACCTAATCAATTAGGTGGGACAAATGTAACTAAAGCACTCTAATATAATCATCAAGATTTTCAGTTCTAAGCACCTAAATGCAGATGCCTAAATATGACCCCAGTTATGATTTATGATTCCTAGATTAACTACAGTTTCAAGCTTCCCAGTACATTCAGAAGGCTTTGACAGACAAACTGGTAGCTTAAACGACCCAACATGGATTGATAATTTTTTCTTTTTTTTTGTCCTTTGGAGCTTCGTTTTTAAATGCATGGTCACTTCAACCCATTATTTCCTTTTTTGTGCACTCTACCATTCAGTTGCCCCTTTTCACTGTTAAATCAGCATGAACAAAAAGTAACAACCATCTCTAGCCAGCATCTACAATATTCTCTGGTTGCCCTCACAAATATTAAAGCAAATTTCAGAACTGTTTGAACTAACAAGTGAAATCTTATATTCCAGAATTAAGCTTCCTAGGAGCTGCCATCTATATTAAACTTCCAATTAAATACTGGCCTACCAGAGCTTCTCAAATCCCCTTCTTAGTCTCGACTAAACATGTATCACGGACATATTTTGTTACCTTATTTTTTCCTCTCTTTCACCAGGTTAATAAATATTAAGCAGTAGGCCAGGTCCCGACCAGAGGGTCTCCATCCCTAAAAAAACAGTAGTCCTTGAAAATAATAATTCACTGTGACTGTAAAGGGACTTGAAATCTGCAAACTGGGTTGAATCATCTCCTGAATGCTTTAAACTTCTCATAGAAATGAATCAACTGTTTGTCTTAATATAACATGCCCAAGGGATTTCAGGTGGCTTGTGCATGTCCTCATTTAGCACTAAGACATATGTTTTCAGACACTGAATACTTCATCGTGTTCTTGGCACACTGTCCCAGAAAGAGGGAGGTCGTTGTTGTTCTTTGGTACATTATTCACAGGACTGATTATTTCTCTGATGATTTCTGGAAGACTTCTGCAGCTGAGAATACCCTAACAATCATTTCGGGTGGTAAGCAAATAAATAAGGATGGAAAACATGATGGTGTATGAGTATGTACATATGTAATTCACCATGTCTCTTGTGTAACGAGTCATCCTTTGCAAGACTGAATGATGAGACTTACACAATTATGCTTGGAAAAAAAGTACTGGGCAAGCCACCCAGTTTTACTGTATTGCCATGTTCCACCTCAAGTCTTACACTTAGAGGCTTTGCAAGCACACCAGCACGTACTCTGTCTTTGGTTTAAATCCTTTGGCACGGGCTGTTCTCAGTGACACTTCGCTCCTTTACTTCTACAACACTCTCAGCTACTTTCTTCAAGTTTGTTCCCCCCTTTTTTTGACTAGATGGCTCCTTTCTTAATGTAAAGAAATTCTGAAGCCTTTTCTGTCATCTCCTAAGATGTACAAAGCATGGTACTTAGTGCTGATAACCACAACTGCCCCAGCGTTCCAGCAAAGAGCAGGTGCCATGTATTTCTACTGCATGCCAAGCAGACACCAGAACTGGCATCTCCCAACCCATATTCATGAACTCTCACACTGATGTAAAACACACTGATGTAAAACAGTCATCATGGCTGATGCACCCCATGAAATAGAGATATCACAGCACACATGTACAGCAAGTTGTATCTTATTTCCAACCAGGTTGCTTCCCCACACATATAAATAACAGCAACTGCAGTAAATTTCCTTTTCTTCGACTTAAAGACTAAGTGTTCTATTTTTCACCCAAGTTCAAAGAGACTTAAGGGACCTGCTCCTGTGTTTTTAACCATGTGTTGATCATCACAAATGGACAGCCTACAAGTACAGTGCCTTTTTTAAAAAAAAAAAAAAAAAAAACAAACAAACAAACAAACAAAACCACTTCAAAATATCTCTTTTCAAGACTGAGAAGACATAATAGAACTCAACATCAGCAAAAAATAAAGTAAGCTCGGTGAATAAAAGAAATCTCTGGTGTTTACCTGAAAAAAAAAGCCAAATAAATTTTCGCAGAGAACAGAAGATGGCAATATAATTACTTCTTTTCAGTAAGTTGCATCAGCATTCAGTAACTGACGAATAGCATCTTTAATACTTTATATATAAAGTGTATATATATATAAAAAGCGTGTGTATACATATAAAATCAGCTTATATCTACAAAGCAGGATTAGAGATTCCAGCCAATGAATAAGTACTGTTACTTAAGACATCTCTCAGAACAGTAATAGTTACCAGTATATATGCAAGTAATTGCCATTTAAATTTCTAAGCTTTTAACCCACAGTCATTTCCTCTTAAAGATACACAGTATAAAAAATTAATAACAATGTACATTTACGTTAAACCTTTGTTTCAAAGCTTCACAAATGTTTATCTGTACATTAATGTTTACTCCCAACTATTGTGAATATCATGTAAATTGTCTAGAGAAAGACCACATTAATAAAGGCTTTTCAAAACACTTTTATTAAGACAAAAAGACTTCATACTGAAGTTAATACAAGCGTTGCAGTATTACATTAGCAAAGAATATAAATAATGAAATTATATATATTTGCAGAACTCCTGCAAAAGCAACACACTTCTGGGTTTTTTAAAATTTTTAAGAATTATCTTCAACTCTAATCACAACCAGACATGGAAGGAGACCTGTCCACAAGTTCATATTTAAGTGTTTGGGTTTACTGTCTAGAAAAAAAAAAAGGAAATAAAAAAGAAAAAAATACTTTATGCAAAAAGTCCAGACACATAGAAAGGCTATTGTCACCCCACTCCCTTCTTAAAAGTAACAGTAAGGTTAGCCAAATAGTCCTACATCCATGTGCCAACTACAATTTAATCAAAGATAACATACTACCAGCATATTTCTCTGTTTCACATCACTGAACAGGGTTCTGTGTTTCACTTCCATCTGCTGTTTTACAGCAGTGAAGTGCAAAGTAAATGAGGTATGAGACACAAATATGACATGCTTTACAATTTTATTACAGCTTGAACCATTACCCATCTTACACCATAAGAGACTATTTAGCATGCAGTAGGCTATTCATTAAACGAGAGACAGTTAAGACAAAAATACTTTTACTGAAGCTTTGTAAACTAACTTAACCTAGGAAATGTTATTTCTGCAAGGATATTAAGTCACAGAATTTTAAAAAAACTAAAAAATACAACAAGCTTAGGATAAAACATGGTACTTGATACTTCAGAACCAGCTGAAGTCTTTCTTTAAACTTAATTTAAGTATGAGTAGTCCCAATATTTCACTTCTCTTTTTTTAAGGTAAATTCACATAATACTGTAGTCATTAAACAAAGAAACAAACAAAAACCCCCAAGCCCAAACCAACCCACAACACTCAGAACAAATCTGAGCAACACTTGATTTCCTAAACAAGAACAGCAAAAAGCCATTTATGGTCACCTTCAGGGAATACCTTCCTAAAATATTGAGGGAGAAATTCTGCCTCCAAATAAACTTCTTGCAATAGAGGCAGCACAGGATGCTCTACAAAACTACATTTTTTCTTTTTTTTTTTTAATACTCTTCTGAGTAATTTCACTTTTGGATTAAAACATCTCTGCTAACCTGTTCTGGTTAAAATTTATTTCATTTTGTTATGAGAGCACTTCACATTATCTATCTCAGTCTCCCTTCTCTAAATTAGGCATGTTTCCCTTAAGCAGAGGGCAGGACTTATCTTCCCGGACCAGTTCCAAACGCACTCCCAAAAGCTGTAGCTGTTGTCGCAGTAGGAGAACCCAGTGGGGTTGCATGTTCCACACCATTCTTTTCATCTCTACAATTAAGATGAAGATTTGGTATTTCAAGGTAGGCTGTGTAAATGACATGGATGTTCTATCATTGTTTTTTCCTCTCTTCTCTCCTCAAGAAGATGGATTTTAGTGTTTACTTTTCCCAGAAAAAAAATTATCAAATTGATACTCTGCCATTAAAGATATACAAGCCAGTGCACAACTAACAGTAGATGCGAAGTGGTGTTTTCCCCAAGGAACATAACCTACTGAAAGACTATTTAAGGTACGGGAGAAAGCAAAGGTAAGAGATGAAGGAAAGAAACTGGTAAGTTGTTAAAAACAAAAAATTTTTTGACTCAATTGACTGAGCAGCTACAAGATCAACAGAGCAGGATAATAACAAGCTACCTACAGCTGCCTTTATCACTTTATACTTCTCTTCTTCCTCATGAAATATACTGCACTGCTCCACCAGTTAAGAGTTCCTTCACTTTTAAACTACTTGGTATTAAAGACTCTGTGTCCGGACGTGGCACAGTACCTCTTTTTTGGTCCTCAAGCTCTTGCCTAAATAAAACAAATGCAGTTAACAGTAAGCTTAAGTAACCACACGCAACAAGTCCTCTCATTTTTATATATTTTTCCAGTGTTTGAGCAAAAGTCCAACAAGGAGAATTAAAATTTATTACTTGCTAGCACAATATTTCAACATTTGTGACACAGCAGTTCCAGTTCTCTTTTCAACTGTAGAAAGAATAGCACAAAAAACACGTTTCATGGATGCCTGTAGATACTAGCAAGCCTTTTGCGACATGCTGTTTTGCAGCAAAGTCCTTTTTTTTTTCCAGCCTTTATTTCCAGTTTTCCTGTGCTTCTTTCATTTACAATAGTCTAATAGTGGATCTGTGACCTAAATCCCTCTAAAGTTCAGGATTAAATGCCTCTGTCAAGTTGAACATGAATCAGCCGTATGCCCTTGCAGCAATGGAAGTGAACCAGGTACTAGGTGGCATCAGCACAACTGTAGCCAGCAGGCAGAGGGAAGTAGTTATAACCCTCTATGTGGTACTTGTGAGACAGCATCTGGAGTAAGATTTTTGGGCTCCACAGTACAAGACACACGACAGCAGGTCCTGAGAAGGGTCATACAGTGGTTCAGGGGGCTAGAGAAAATGATGCACAAGTAATGGCTGAAGGAGATGGGTTTGTTTAGTCTCAAGAAATGAAAGTAGGGAGGGGAGCTACTTACTGTCTTCAAGGACATAACAAGCAATTACAGAGAAGACTGAATCAGACTTCTTGGAGGTGCACAGCGAGAGGACAACAAGCAATAGCCACACACTGCAGCAAGTAAAAAATCAAACTCTACATAAAGGAGAACATTTTCTCCACAAGAGCTGTTAAGACTGGTGCAGGGTACCCAGACAGGCTATGGAATTGCCATCCTTGGACATATTCAAAATTCAGCTAAACAAGCTCCAACATATCTATTAGAACTCTTAAGCTCTCCTTGGCTTGAGCAGAGGTTTGGGCTAGATAACCTCCAGAGATCCCTTTGAACCCAAAATTATGTTCCAATTCATCTATATTTGTTGATACCACTCATTCTGTGCTAAGCTGCAGGCAGTCATCAAAAAGGGCAAAGTTCCTGCCAACCTTTTTCAGTCAACTGCATATTACAGAATTCTTTCTCTAGGATGCACTTGATAGGAAAGGATGCGTATCTGTGCTCTCAAAATGAGCCTTCTGCCACTACCTTATCTTCTGCTTTACCACCAAGCTTCTGCCACACTGTTGCCTCCACACTAACAGTCATTTCCAAACCCAGTAAGCACTCCATTCACTGTTCAACCTGCACAGGATTCACACCAAGAGCATAAGTACTTGCCGCTCATAAATCACATGTTTCTTTCAAGTACAGGAACCTGTATGTACTAGACTGAAGAAGAAGGGATGGAGGACAAATTGCGAAATATGCACATGGACATCACACCTCACATAGTTCCAGTTATTCTAAGGTATGCTTGTTTTCTCTTTTGAGCAACTGTTTTGTGCTCCCAAGGATGCTACTCTGTGTATTGGCAGGTGAGACTGAAGAAATGAACTGGCACACCACTTTCCTGAATTCAGCATCCAACTTGAAAGAAGCATAATGATTAGTACTAAGATGGCTCCTCAGCTGGTGATGCTTCCAAGCAATGCTACACACAAATGCAGTGTCTGATGAAAAAGAAACTGTTCTGCTCCTGAACATCTCTCCATCTCTACTATTTTGTCACATCTGAAAAACAGAGAACTTTGTTGGCAGGAATATCAGTATCCTTCCATCTTTTCCGTTGCATATAATGAGTTACAGAGATGACTCAAAAAGTTCTTTCTGCTTAAGAAAAACAGCAGAAGGCTACATACTCTTTGCATATCTGGAGCTTGGAGCAACATCTCTGTCCTAGACTGGCAAAACCAGATGACTATCAGAAGATGGGATCTATTTAGTTTGGTGAACACTATGACCATACTCAACAGGGTCGAAACCCTGAACTTCATCCTGGTTGTGCTGGCTTTGGCTAGGACGGAGTTAATTTTCTTCCTAGTAGCTAGTATGAGGCTACATTTTGGATTTATGCTGAAAACAGTGCTGATAACACAGGAATGTTTTCCTTACTGCTGAGCAGTGCTTAAACAGAGTCAAGGCCTTTTCAGCTTCTCATACTGCCCTGCAGCGAGTGGGCTGGGGGTGCCCAAGGGATTGGGAGGGGACGCGGCTGGGACAGCTGACCCAAACTGACCAAAGGGATATTCCATACCATATGGCATCATGCTCAGCATATAAAACTGGGGGTGGAAGAAGGCAGTGGGGGATGTTTGGAGTGATGGCGTTTGTCTTCCCAAGTCACCGTTATGCGTGATGGAGCCCTGCTTTCCTGGAGATGGCCGAATACCTGCCTGCCCATGGGAAGGAGTGAATTAATTCCTTGTTTTGCTTTGCTTGCACACACAGCTTTTGAACTGTCTTTTTCCAACCCACAAGTTTTCTCACTTCCACTCTTGCGATTCTCTTTCCCATCCTGCTGCAGGGGGAGTGAGCAAGTGGCTGTGTGGTGCTTAGCTGCTGGCTGGGGTTAAACCACGACATTGGTGTAACACTGCAAGGTGAAACAGCTGTAATATCAATTTCTTTCTACGGTTCTCAATATGGTAATGACTATTCAGAAAGACCATCTTCATCAAGAGTTATCAGAGAAAGCCTAACCCCGCTATACTCAAAGAACATTCCCCTGGGAATGGGAAGGACTATACAGAAGCCCCCCAAGTAGGAATTTATCCAAAACCTTCAGAAACACTTCAAAACTCTTCAAAACCATTTAGCACTCTGAGAGGCAAAAAGCCTTCCTGCCTCCAGGGGTGAGTGACGTAACAAAACATCTGCTACATTGACCATCCATGAGATTGGGAACATTTGCTTCAGGTCAAGACTGTATTTTAGTTGCACTACAGGGAGAAATCAGGAACTCAGTATTGCAACAGGCTGGAAAAAACAAATCCGCTTGGCTAGATAGTCCCCCACTGCAGGATTTCTGTTACGTTTGATGAGGCAAAGTGCAGTCTAATTAAGCTCAGGAACCGCCTGCTCAGGATCCAGGCTGCACAATGGAAGTTCAGGTCTGAGACAAGCAGCATCCCCTCTCCTTAGAAAAATGCTCTGAGAACACCAGTGAGCCCATGGAGCAGCACTGTGAGACTCATGATCAGGAATTCAGGACTCCTTGGGCTAAGCCAGGCCTGTCCCAGTCAAGTTGGTACGGAAAGCCTCCTGCTTCGTGAGGATGCCTGGAGAGAGACTTTAGCTGCTGCCTCACTGATTCTGCAGCTTGCTTTCCAGGTGGGTTCGGAGACCAGGTAAACAGGCAACAGAGAAATGTACATAAAATACCCCAAGAACCAATCTATAATATGATCTCCTCTCTGCATAACTGGGGGCCATAGTGTCTCCCAAGCCTAGCTCTTATCCAGTTACCCATCGTTTTTCCAGAGACATGCTGCAGAAGGGATTCAAACACCCTGCAGACAGCTTTGAGCCCTGCAATGCTGATCTGCCTTCTCCTCCTTTGTAAAGACCTCAAACCCAGACTGACATTGTCTCACTACTTGTCTCTCTCACAGAATTGCCCTAATAGTTGGCCGGGGTGGATTTTAGACATCCGAGATCAGACTTTATTATCTGGAAAGTTATGTATGTACTTATCTACTTTATTACAGCTCATTTTCTTAGTGGGTAGCTTTTTTCCCTAAACCTTATTCCAGGAACTGAATCTTGAATATTTTTATATTGATCTTGTCAAGAGTAAATAGCATATTAAACACCATTACAGTCCAATGCAACTTTTCATTCATTAAAGAAAAAAAGCACATTTTACATTCTTTATTTTCTTTATGGTTTTAGATAAGGTATTCACCTATGTTTTCCTTTCCATTTTAAGGTACTTTTCTAACTCAAAATGTTATTTCATATCTCCAGGCTAAAACTTTGGGGTCTTCCCATTTCTACCCTAACAAATTTTAGAGTTCAATTTAACCCATGCAAACCAACCTATCTGAAAAAGTTACAGTACTCCTCTTTACTTCACAAAGCCTGAGGCTTTCCTAATTTTGTAGTAAGCTTGATTTTTAAAACTGTATTTGGACAATTCAAATGGAAAGAAGCCAAAAGGCTTTTCTTCTGCTAACAAGGGCTCGTGTAACAGCAGACTGCACTTTGTTTCTGTTACTATACCAGTGTTTTGACTTTCAGCAGTCTCCATGCCAGTAAAAAGACACAATAAAAGAATTCAGACTCGATCAAGGTTTACTGTGCTCTTTTCAAACAGAAGAGCAAGGGTGTTTCTAAATGCTACAAAAGAACGTTTGTAGCAAAGTTTTTACTGCTGCCAAATACTATGCTAATGGCAAAGCTTTCAACAAGAGATTCATGGGCTGCCACTTTCAGAAGATGATTAAGATATGCATCAGACCTATGAAGAAGGCAATGGGAAGTAGAGGAATGGAAAAACCCAGCAACCTTTCTGCTGTACTGTAAGTCAGGCTGCTGCCTCAGAGCAGAACTCCTTACAGTCACTTCCTTTAAGAACTGAGCAGAAGTAATCCCTTTCCAGTATTTACAATCTCACTTGAATTTAGCACAGTGCTATAAATCTCACCAAAAAGCTATTCTGATGATCTTCTAAACTGTCTTCCAAAGAGCTTTTCAAAAGGAGACTTAATTCTTTAAATAAAATAAATTTCTTTAAATGACAGGATTTTTATTATGCCAAAATAACTTACATCTACACATTTATACCTACACAATGGGATATCTGATCAGAACTTGGCAAATATTCATCTTCCCCAGATATTTATCAGCATTCACTTGGGTATCCAAAACACAAATGCAACTGCCTTAGAGGCAAAATGGAGCTGATGTAGTTCTTAAAAAGCATTGTTTGTTTGCTTTTTAAAGTGTATGTGTGTGCATATATATATATGTGGAATATTTTAATGTCTCTTTATTTAAAATGGACTTCTAGCAAAAGACAGCTCCACCTGTTCACATGCAAGCACACACTGTTTTGGGAAATGTATCTAGTTGAAAGGGTTAAGGCAAAATTTAGATGTAACTACTATGTTAGTAACACGGTTTCGGTGTGTTTATAGAACCCTGTAAGGAAGAGTCCCGATGTCAGCATGCCCACAGTAAGCAATACCAAACAAATACTCCCCAAAAGTCAATACTGGCAGCATTACTAAACTCCACAGGAAATTACATCTTCAAAACCCATATACCCATGTTATGTACTTATGGATGGAACGGATTAAACAATAAGTAAACAGGATGTACCACGCATAAAGCCTTTATGCTGGCTGGAATCCTGCACGGTGCTTTGCCTGCCTTCTCCAGGGCTGACCTCAAAAAAAAATCAAATAAGCTGCATAGCTGTACAGCTCCGTAAGCAAAGGGCAAAGTAACTCCATAGTTTTGTGTTTAAGTTGGCTTTATGGACCATCACGTTGGCACTTTGTCTCCCTCTGTGATGAGATTTCCCAAGACTTGCAATTCTTCTTTTAAAAAAGAAACAGGATTTTCTGAACAGCTTACTAGCCTGTGTCACTTGCTGAAGTTTGTAAAGAAAATGTAGCTCTTTCACTCACAAAGTGAAATGACAGATAAAATATGCACTTTTCTCAGACATAAATGGAAGAAAAAAAGAAAAAAATGCAAATCTTCCTTGAAGATGGTATAAGACCACTTAATGGCCCACCTGAAAACCTGAGTATGAGACATCTACAAAAAAAGGAGAATCCTGCTCTATTTACAGATGTCATGGACCTGGTCTGAAATTTGAAACTGCTTTGAAAAATTGCTCCAAGAGTCCACCCACCAAAATTTTCAACAAAATGTTGCCAGCTCTGCTCATCCTATCTTCAGCCACCTTCTTTCTACTCTGAAACCTTCTGAGACAATCAGTAGGACTTCCAGACATCCCCACTACCACTTTTCTTGATACAACTAATAAAATGAATATGCAAATCAAGACCACCTGAAAGCAGCGCTCTAATCTACTCAGCTCAAAACATGTGGCCAAAATTGTTGATTTCCTTTATTTCTCTTTCTTCTCCTTCCTCAGAACTCATCTCCTCTCTCCACCCCTGCTGATTTCAGTGGGAGAAGATGGAGTTCCCAGTGGCCTGCAGATATTTGGGGGTGTTGGGGAGAAGACCTGTGCCCTCTTCTATAGTTCTCCTACTCTCCCTCCCTCTCAGGAGGAGGAGGACACATTCAAAAGATATCAGAGAGCAAAATCCTGAGCTCTCTGTCCTCCCACAACTGTCAGAGCTCCTGTCATGGCAGCCAGGCAGAGAAAGAAGAAAGCTGGGTGTCAGGCACATTAGTTGCACAGGAAACGTGAGCAAGCACATGCACACCTCCGAGTAATGAGAAGCCTTTCAAAGTCCAGAAAACAACCAAATTTATTTTCCTTGCTCTGAAAATACAGAAACAGGATGGGATCAAGTTTCTCATCACTGCACAGGGCTCCCGTGCTGCCAGTGTCACATATGATGCAGTTTTTCAGGCAGGTGGCCACTGCAGGAGGCCTCAGCTACAACAAATGGAATTCAAAGCTTTGCTTTCAAATGTAATTCACTCCTTATTTCCAGGGGGGAAAAAAAGCAAAAAAATAGTAGTAAGGAAAATACTCTTACCATCTGACACAGCTGGTCTTAGTACAGAGAGTAAGAGGCAACTTTCATGCTAGAAAAAACTCTGACATTTAATATTAGGGCCATAAAAAACTCAGAAAATATCCTAAGTGTTGGGAAAACCAGTTTGCAATCCACCAAGATCATCCAATACAGGCAGAACCTGAGATAGAATAATAAAAACTCACTTATAAGTGCAGAACAGAAAGAGCGAAAGCATTTCCCTTTGCTCCAGCCAGTGTTGCCTCATGTCACAGCCACAGTGGAAGCAAGGAGCCTTTCGACTAAACACAGCAATCAGGATCTAAACAGACCACCAGAGTTTTTCCTTCTCAGCAAAAGCTGCAGTTGATAAACAACACAATTTCCAGCTTCCCTACAGAGTGTTAAGATGTTCTGTAGCATGATGGCTGATTAACACTATAAAGATGCAGATCTGTTCTAAAAATGTCTATTAATAAGTATGTGTCATTGGACAATGTGACATCTGGGCATCAGTTTCAGGTTTTCTGTATTTATGCTCAATGAGAAGTTTTGATTTTGTGACTGAAGTGCCCTCCTTTCCTTGTTTCTCATTTTAGCCCTGTTTATCATTTACAAGACTGCCTTGAATTTTGTTTCTTCCTTTGAAGTTCAACTACGAAGTTAACTATAAAGTTAAAAACTGATTATGATTCTAGTACAAGATAAATACACAATTCAGAAATAAATAACAAACTCCTATAAATATTATAGCTACACTTCCACCTAATTGCATCCTCCAAACAAAAACAAGCCTCAGGAATGATAGTGCCAGAAATTTGTTTCACCATCAATTCCTAAATGTTTTTACATAGCACTATATTGGGTCCACATGTGTCAGATGTTTAGGCTGCCATCACTAAGTGTCAGCTAATATGATTAAAAACAAGATTATTGCAGCCTTCACTGGATACAATGGAAAGGGGACACAGAAGAAAAGGTGTTTGATCTAATCATTCACACAAAGCAGCAAAAGTGGCAGATGGATCGGTACCTCTCAAAGACAGGAAGTAATTACTTTTTAAACTAAGTTGAATGTCAACATTAATAATTTCCTTTTTTTAAGACACATGAAATAGAAAAATTCATAATATTATTATGGTGAATACTCAGACTCACATTATCAGCAAAAGCTTAAACAAGATTTTATCATTTGCTGTGCTTTACTTCATTCAGACAAATCTGTAATAGCCCTCTCACAGCTGCTCCTTTTCCATTTCTTTAAAATAGCTTACAGCATTACTGTTGCACAGATCTAGTATTTCTGATTAATAATGTACTAAATGTATGCTCTAGGTATTTGTAAAGACCATACAATATATGAAATGTTATACTTGTTAAGATTTCATGAGTTGGCCATGCATCTAATTCTTCTATAATATCTTGGCAGTTTACTCTCGAGTCCCAGATAAAAGCCTATTACTCTTATTCTGTGATGACCTTTCTCTCTTGATGAGAAGTTCAGCATAAAATACTCTTAGAGAAGACAGAATGCAAAAAAAATTATTGCAGTATTGAGTAATATAATTGTTTTTATAAGCCTAATATGATATCAATTCTTGCATTTCACTGAATATGGTATATAGTGAGAATAAGGTTCTAAAAAAGCTCTTGAAAGTCATTATGTTATATTCTGCATCCCTAATATTTTGAAGAATTCAGGCTTCAAGAGTGCCTAGACATGGTATTCAGCTTAAAGTCTCTTGAGCCAGGCAGCCTTACTTCACATAAACCTCACTACCTATGTAATGTAATCACTACCTGTGTAATGTAATCATATCCAAGATCTGCACAACTTCCATCAGCTCAGCTGCTATTTGCAATTCCTGCTTCCGGGACACAAATCCTGCTGACTTTTTAAGAATATCCAAATTCTTATGCTTTGCAGAATAAAGACAAGCAGCATTGCTAACCATTTGCATGTCTTTAAAACCCTCCTTCATAGAACTCCATTGCTTTACCACGGCTCTCAATCTTTTTAAGGTTGTTGTATATAAAAAAAACCCACTTGCCTCTCACTTATATACCAGAAAGATCCTATGGTAGTCATGATGCTCACCTGAAACCCATGGACAAAGGTGGGGGTGAGTTTTCCTCAGGAGGGTTAAGTAGAAGAAAAGGAGCTGACATCATCTTTCACATTACCACTACACAG